>RJWM01015334.1:0-47978 GCA_004363535.1 Dasyprocta punctata
CAAGTGCCAACCTCGGTTCAACAGCTTTATTAATGTGAAAACTGGAAGTAGTGGATTTGACCAGGACAACCTAGTCCTAACTACAGTAGCTATATACCACGATAATTTTCTTCAAAAAGAAATGAAGTGAAATGAATGGAAGCAGGGTAAACACTATCATCTTGATTTTTAAAATAAAAAGTCAGTTGCAGGGCCAGGGATGTAGCTCAGTGGTAGAGTGCCAAGACTTTTGGTGTTTAAAAAGTATTATGTCCTAGCCAGGAGTGGTGGTGCACGCCTGTAATCCCAGCACTCAGGAGGCTGAGGCGGGAGGATTGTTGTGAGTTCAAGACCAGCCTGGGCTACAAAGTGAGTTCAAGGCCAGCCTGAACTGCATAGTGAGACCTTGTCTCAAAAGGACCAAAAAATAAAAATAAAAAAATAAAAAGTATTACGTCCTTTCTAAAAAAACTGAGCACTGGATCTGATATATAATAGGAAAGACAACAAAAATTTAATGAATGTACTTTGCTAATATAATATATAAATAGATGCTCAATTTGTTTTAAGTAGCACATAGGAAATACATGCAAATAGCAAGAACTTAGAATTGTACAACACACTTACATTTTTTTCCTTAGTAATATACTGAAGAGTAAGTCCTAGAACTTCTGCTGCTGCTGCATAAACCTCTTTATATTTTACAAAGGACATGTTATTGACCAAAGCTTGAAAGTATCTATAACAAATATGGAAAACAAATATGCATAAAATAATCCATCCTGACATTTGACATAAAAACGTAACAGTCCTCTTCCTATCATACTAATAGCAAAAACTGAGAAAATATGCACATAAAAGAAATACAAGTTGTTTATATGAATGTGTATATGACTATGTCTCTAAGGGCGCTGACATCATGACCAGAACAGCAGAGGAAGTCTACTGTCTGATCCCAGGGGACTGCTGTGGACACAGTAATACCTGCTGTGGACACAGTAATACCCTCTGCTGGACACCAGAGAAAACCACAATGAAGGACAGAGCTACTATCCAAGACTGCAAGCAAGGCACTGACTTCCTTTCTAAAGTCGCTTAGTATAACAAGACAAGGACAATGTGATGACGGGAAAGAGAAGGCTCAGCCTCTGTCAGAAGCCTCCTTAGGCACTGACACATTCAGGGTCGACCTTCAGAGACTGTAAGACTGAAAGCTCAACAAGGTAACAATTATGTCTACAAGTGAGCCAGTCTCCATCTCACTGTGCTGAGCTGCCACCGTCTCAGCCCTCAGGCTCCACGCTGACTATGAACCAGCGGCTGGTGGGACTGGTTTTAAGATGCCAACAAGGAATCAACCTCAGTGACTGCCACAGCCTCGCTGAGGTGCAGAAGGAAGGGCAGGGCTAAAGCCTGCGCTGCAAACATGGCGTGAACGCCAACTTCAAAAATTCTAAATACTGTCATAATAGGAGGAAATCTGTTTTGTGATATTATCAAACTATCTCAGTAAAGCTCCTTCTCTTCATAGATCATGTCTACCCTCTCTCCCAAGAAGTGACTGTCAAGGCTCAGGGAAGGACAGGGTGGGGCTGGAGCAGAGCAGATTGGAGTCTAATACCTCTTACCTGCTAACACATACATGAAAAAAAAATGCTGATTTAAAAAACTTACATTGCTTATTCACTCTAGATGTATTCTTTCTCTCAACCTCTAAACAGCTAATTTTAGGTAGAAATATATGTATATATATGTATGTATATATATATATATGTGTGTGTGTGTGTATGTGTGTGTGTTTTGAGACAGGGTTTCGCTACGCAGTTCAGGTTGGCCTTGAACCCATTATGTAGCCCAGGCTGGGCTCAAACTCGCAACGATTTTCCTGCCTCTGTCTGCCAGCTGGGACTGCAGGTGTGCACCACCATGCCCAGCTAAGGTAGAAATATTTTTATATCAAGAGTGCTAGTATACAGCTGTAATCCCAGCTATTCAGGAGACAGAGGAAGGAGGATCACCAAGATCAAAACCAACCTGGGCAACTTAGGCAAGACCATGTCAAGAAAGAGAGACAGAGAGAGAGAGAGAGAGAGAGAGAGAGAGAGAGAGAGGGAAAGAGGAAAGAATGGATGGAGGAAGGGTGAGTCCGAGAGTGAGAGAGAGACAGAGACATACAGGGAAGGGAGGAAGGGAGGAAGGGAGGAAGAAAGGAAGGAGAAAGAGAGAGAAAGGACCACTGGAAAAATAGCTCACTGTTCCCTGGGTTCAGTCCTCAACACCACAAAAGAAAACAAAACAAAAACAAACAAACAAAGTGGAAAAGAAAAGAAAAAAATATTTCTAACATGTATTCTTCTAGACCTTAAATGTATTAACACTGAGCCATGCTCTACTTTGCCAATCCAATACAGGTAGACATTTAGTCTAAAAAAAAAAATCAAAGCAAAAAATAATGATACTTACTTGGTACTCTCTATTCCACATTTTGGGTCATAGGGAGGCAAGTTATTGGCCATTACAATTCCTAATAATTGAATCCCTACAGAATTGTCTTTAGAATTAGGATCTCGACTGGAAAACTTTTCAAATATTAACCTGAAACAAGATCAAAAGAGAAAGTAGAGATTGTCATACAATGAAATGAGAAGCAGGAAGGCAAATATAGCATTTATTAAAGCTAACTTTCAGCTAAAAGTATAAGAACACTTTCTTCTTTCCATATCCGAGACTCTCGCTAACTTCCTCTTGTTCACATCTGGGTCACTGTAGTTGTGCAACAAAGGCAATTTTATATTCTTTAACGTTTTAAATATCTGCCCAAATTCTTTGTTAGCTGACAGCGCAACTTTTTTTGAACATTAAGTTTTAGCTTTCCTCAGGTTATGGTAAAATGAATCAAACAATAGTTCTCACAGGCCACTTTTGAGCAGAGGCCACGCAGGGAAGAGCACACGCCAACTGCCCAGCATGGTACCAGCACAGCTGGAGGAGAGCTGAGGGACACACTGGAGGCACTACCCACCCAGACCCACTTCTGGTGTCAGACTCTGAAGGCTGTGGCTTTATTTAAAAAAGTTTTTTTAAAAACAAAACAACCCTACATTTATTGACCGCCAGTAAAAACGTAAGAGTAGTCAAAACAACATGAACAAACGTTTTACAAGTACTCCCAAGGCAAACCACCTACTCGGCTGCCCTTTTTACATATTATCATAATTGCCATTGCCTCACTTCACTGCTGTCTTAATTCACTGATCATTTCTAGATGGACACTGCAGCAGAATAATATTATCTCCTTTCCGCATGATCCGACTCAGTCACTTTCTTGACTTTGTTTTAGAATGAATTTCTTCAGCATCATCTAATACAAGGTTCATGTACTCATCAAAACCAATAATATAGCTCTCTATCCGCACATTCACTTGCTCATACAGCCACACCTGAATCCAGGATCTACTCTGCAAATATTTGAAGATGAAGTTGATGGGCTACATCACCACCTTCTGAACCTTCTGGCCCTGGGTTCTGTATACCATGGTGGAATCTGACAAAGACCACACCAACCACCATACTACCTCTAATGGCAACTTCCTGAAGGGGCAAGATTGTGGCTTTAGACACTTATGAAAGAACTCTGTTTCAAATAATATTCCTTATTCTATCATTTCATATAATTACATTTTGTTGCAACCATGATTTACAACATGCTTCATTTTAACCAAAAGTTCTCAATAATACTGTGCTGCAAAAATTAATAAATGTATACCTGTATGGGATGGAGAGACAATCCTTCCAGCATTCAACAAGGGTTTTTATAATTTCAAGGTTGTGTCTAAACACAGCTCTCTTGGGATGGAAGACATGTTTCATTAGGAAATGAAGTAATCGATTTGCTAACACTTCATCTTTAGGGACTCCCTGAAAAAGGTATAGAAATTCTGTATTAATATGAAGCGCTCCACTGTAGCATCTTTTAACCCAGAAGTTTATTTCTAAAAGAAACCTGGCATTTTGCTGAGGAGCCCAGCTCCTGGTTAAATCCTATGTGATTTTTCAGGGCTGACCACTGACCTTCTCTGGCACACTGCAGGCGAAGCTGACTCCACACACAGGCTTGGGCACAGCCTAGGCTCTGCAGTCTTGGAGGCAGTTGCCGGAGCTCTCACCCTGGCCAGCACGTTCTTTGCCTATCTGCCTCCTAGCCTAGAGCCTCTATTCTTAGGTCCCTTTATCTGAGGCCCCTTTAAGGGTCTCTGCTGAAGCCTCTAAGGAGGTAAGAAAAAAGCTCAGGAAGACTTGAGTTCCCACCAGAATGCAGGGTTTTATTTTTCTTATTTTTTTCATGTTACTAGACTATAAATTATTTATCACACAAAGACTAAGAAATCAGTGGGGCACGGTGGTGCATTCCTATAACACAAGTATTTGAGGGGGATTAGGCCAAAGGATCATGAATTTGAGGCCAGATCATCTCAAAAAGAACAACAACAACAAAAATGATCAAAATACATTATACACATTGAACCTCCCCCCCCAAAATAAGGGTGGGGTAAAGAAGTAAGGAGGGAAAATGATTAAAGTATACTATGTACATTTACTAATCTGCCAAAATGAAAGCCATTAATCCATATAACTGATGCACTAATAAAGAAAGAAGTGGAAGAAAAAAAAAAGACTAAGAAATCTAGGCTTGGTTTACTGTGAAATAAATGAGATAGACACATCCAGACACAAACACATTAAAAAGTTTCACATATCTATATTATGTTTAACACTGACTATGCACAATGACATGCTATGAAAATTTCTGTACACTGTTAGAGTTCATGGTGTTTAATAAACAGGCAAAGCTCCAACATATATAAATCTATTTGGTTGACGGCATGCCTACTCAGTGCACACAGTGGCAGTCATATGGCAGTCACTTAGCAATTGCTACTATCACAGATGATGGCCAATACTCCAAGAGTAAAGAGACTGGTAAAGAAATGCCAAAACTCCAGACTTTGGTCACCACAGAAGTCTTCAGAACTTCACATTCAGGATCTACTAACATCTATTTTACACATAATTTCAGTAAATCCATTATCTAGTTTCCAAGCTCCTAACAAGTAATGGCAACAAATGAAACGAAACACACACTTGACAGGAATTATCGAGAATAGATAAAAGAAAACAAAAGCAAGCAGTGTGAGCCATGTAGCGGAGGAGCAGCGTAGTCACCTAACGACTACTGCTAAACAGTGACTCCATCACTAAGAGATGTGCGAATCATCTGTCATATGCTGTCTAGGGTATCAGCAAGGGAATAACCTACTACTATATAATAGATACATCGTCACTTACTGTAGGGGTAGCCAAGCCTGTCCACGAAAGAACAGTAGCCACTATCTCAACCACCATGTAGTGAATTCCTTCTCCTCCATTGTTTTCAGAAACTGCCATCTGCAGCAAGGGGCTAAGCCAGTGCTTTGCATATGGACGAAAGATCTAAAACAGAATTTAAAAGTCGAATATGGAAGAATCATTCTGAATAACTAAAATATTAATACAGAAATATATCCTCTATCAACTACAATTTTATGACTTGCCCTAAATTCAAAATAGATCCAGCCGGACATGGTGGCACATGTCTGTAACCCCAGTTCTCAGGAGGCTGAGGCAGGAGGATTGCTGCAAGTTCAAGACCAGCCTGGGCTACAAAGTGAGCTCAAGGCCAGCCTGAACTGCATAGTGAGATCCTGTCTCAAAAAGATCTATATAAGCCCTTGCTGTCCCACCTGAATAATATGTAGCTATAGAAAATTCACTTTATTTTATGCAAATGTATAAGATATGTGAAAATTAAGGCTATAAAAATCAGGTAGGCACATGAGCCTAAATTTTTTCATTTGACTTTGTAGCATCTCCTTTTGGGACCAATTGCCCTGACAACAACAGGCTTCAGGTGCACACACGGCTCCAGGGCTCTGTCCCAGCGAGGAACCAGGGGAGAAACCTCACATCTACACGTTGCACCACCAAGAGATAACCCCTAAACCATCTGGCTAGTGAGTCAGTCCTAGGAGGTACATGAACTAGAAATCACACCGTGACCTTGGAATGTTATGGAATGAACTGTGTCCCCCAAAAAGCTATGTCCCCCATTAAGGTCTCAGAATGTGACCTTATTTGGACACAATTTTTATTGTTGCTGTTTTTGCAGCACTGAGGATTGAACACAGAGCTTTATGCATGCTAGGCAAATGCTCACTCTGTCCCTGAGTTATATCCCCATTCCTTTTCTATATTATTTCTCTAATTTTGAAATAGGATCTCACTAAGTTGTCTAGGCTGTCCTCAAACTTGCAATCCTCCTGCCTCAGTCCCCAGAGTGGTTGGAATCAAGAGGTGTGTGCCACCATAACTCACCAAAGGTATAGTTTCATGGAGGCAAATAAATTAAAGTAAGGTCATTAGGGTGGGTTCTAACCCACTACATAGGTATAGTATCCTTGGAAAAAGGGGAAATTTGGACACAGAAAGAGATGCATGGGGGAAGACAATATGCAAACAAGAATGCCACCCACATGCCCAAATGCCTGAGGTTACCAGAAGTGGGGAGAAGCTGGGATCACATACACCCTAATAGCACTCATAAGCGATCAACACTGATGATACTTGGATCTCAGACCTCTGGCCTTGAGAATCACTGCATAAGCCCCGTTGTTACCTTGTGACAACAACTCCAGGCTCTAAAATTTCAGCAAGAACCCAAGGAAAGCAGTTCCTGCCATAGTCCTCGGTAGCTTCACTGCTTACATCTGCAAAACCACCTAGAAAGACTACTGGATGAAGTCCATAATGTCGCCTCTCTACTTAAGAGTGCTTCAGTGGCTCCCTGCTACTCCCCAAATGAGCCAAACTCATTGGAAGGCACCTGGTGGCCTGGCCCAGCTGACTAGTCAGTCCTTCAAATGCCCTCCTCTGGAACATGCCCTCCTGGTCTATGTGATCGGCATGGACACATTCACTCTCTTGGGGATCATTTCTGCTCATGCAACTACTTCTACACAGACCACGAACTCCCACTGCACTTACCCTCAAGGGCCCTCTCCAAAATCTATTTCATTCCCACCTGATGTGCGCTATGTGTAAACTAATGCACTCAGCACCTACCTTGTTTCCCTGGAAATAAGACTTAGCCAGAAAATAATCAAGCTTGAAAACTAGAGATCAAAAATGCCAGCTCCAATCAGCCTATCCTTGCTCTACGTGCCACCACTATTCTCTTGCTCAGTGGTTACCCTGTAAGGCAAGTTTGATCTTTAGTTTTCAAGGTTAATTATTTTCCAGCTAGGTCTTACTTTCAGAAAAACTTGGTACCTAGGAGAAAATCAGCTGTTTTTTATATAGAGTTAACAGAAATATCTTCACCCACTTTTATGCTATTATACACAGAGAAGCATTAAGAAAGCCTTAATCTTTAAGAAGGATGCCATGTATACTTTATGCGAAGCTTACTTCTAACTCCACAGAGGTTAATTCACATGTTTAAGAAAAGAATGTTGAACAAGTAGTTTGCTAATTTACTGACAGGACAAGACGTCATGCTCTTTCCCTTTACAGTTTATTTCACTTGGTATTTTTTTTTTTAAAGCAGACGCATAGAACTGTAATAAGTTATTAAAGAAATAATAATTTATTTACCTCTTCCGTATTAATAATAAGCTTGGCTAAGAAGAGACGAATATTTAATGGTACCAATTGATTTCCTAATTTGTCATGAAAAAATTTCATCCAAGGAGGAAGATCTTTTGACACTGAACTCTGAAATAAAACACAAAACTACCTTAAAAAGTGGAATGAAAGAACCCCCCATTTAAAAAAAAATTATTTTATGGAAAAAAGGTAAAACAAAATTTTACAACAAAAATAGAATCACAGTAGTTAACACATTACATGTTGTTATTTTTAAAGTAGTTATTCAGGGTACAAGATATGAGCATAAAATTTTCTCCAATCGATATTAGCACAAGCCTTCCTTTATAATGAACTAAGAGACACTAACAGTACAACTGATTTGCATTTTTCCCTTTTCTCTATTGCCCTTTCCCCTCTCACCCATCCTAGTTCCTTTCCCCTTTTGAAATTTCATAATATCTATTGTACATTTTAGAACTTATTTATTCTTTCAGTTTCTCAGACCATAATATGATGTTTATACATGTGAGTCTGATTTATTTCACCTTCGAGCATGGTTTTAAATTGTATCCATTTACGTACAGAAGTCTCAAGTTTATCCTCCTTTATGGCTGAGTAGTACTTCACTGTCTAAAAATATCACATCTTTTTCATCTATTCCTTGGTTGATGGGCATTTGGGTTCTTTCCAAGATTTAGCTATTACAAATTGTGCTGCTATAAACATGGATGCACATAAATAACAGTGGTATGATGTTTTCAATTCTTCTGGGAAGATACCCAGAAGGAGAACAGCTGGGTGGAATGGGACCTCTAATCCTAGTTTTTTGAGGAATCTCCACACTGATTTCCACAATGAGAACCTCACATTTTGACATAAGAAAATGACAAATGAACACATGGACATCAAAAATGTTTGACATGCAGTGTGGTTTAGTTTTCAACATAAAAATTTAATTCATGTTATGACATCAATAAATAATATTACCACAGACAATACCACTTTAGTAGAAAAAAGCACCTCTTCTCCTTTGGGTGAGATCAGACTTCTCTTCATGTGCTTAATCAGGGCTGTCATGGTTGCCATACATTCATGCTGATTGAGCTCATCCATCTCTAACTCTAAGACATCATCCTGGATCTCAGAGTCTTGACGTTCCTGTGAAAATGGAGGAATCGAATGATGCAGAGTGTTTTGTAAATGTTGGTGAACATAAAGGGCTCGATAATTTGGATATGCTTTAGATAACTTGGATCTGTTTTCTTAATAAACAACTAAGAAGCAAAAAGGACCTCCACGTTTTTCTTACATTTCCAGGCACATACTGCCTCCCAGATCCCATCTGCCCAGTCACTCTCCTGGGGCAGCACCTCAGGTCATTCTCCCCACTACTCGCAGTCACTCCCCTGAGGTTACACTTGAAGCCACAGCATCTCTCTGCCTTGACCCCTGGCCTCCTGACTTCCTTCCTGTGCTGAGGAAATCTGACTGCTGAATCAGCAGGATAAAAGTTTGAGGCTTAGATCTTGGAAAATTTTCAAGATTAACTCTCCAAATATGACTGATAGAGAACTGACTTCTCCTTGGTTATGGTAGAATACAGCTGTGACCCAGAACCTCTTCTTTACAAACTCGAACAATATTCTTTTAATATTGAAATAAAATTTTAATTCTTTTAATGTGAAATGTGATCACCCGTCTCCGAAAATGAGCAGTGGCAGATCTAGGGTCTTGAGAGTTGTACGAATAGCTCTGAACTCCAGTTGAGAAATCAAATTGACTCATTTCCTCACTCAGGCTACTGTCTGCCAAGTATGACAAGGAAGACATATAATGAGGAGCATCTGAAATATAGAAAGAAAATGAATGTATTTAATCAGGAAGAGACGAATTTCTTTAAACTCAAATCATATTAAAATTAAAGGATACTTTCAACTAAGACTTTCATCAAGCCTGTGATTCTTAGCCTATTGATAGATTAACTAATGAGAAAAAGTCCTCCTTTTGCCTCAGTCAGTATCTAGCAGTGACTCTAACATTACATTCAAAGAAGTTAAATTGGATCCAATTTTAACAGAATTTCTTCGCGTTTAAAAATTTTGATGACATACATTTTGCTCATAACAAAAATGTGGGAAAAATGGTTACTGAAAAATTGGTAAGACAAAACATGTAGGGGTGCAGAAAACTGGTTCGTATTTTTTTCTTTTTTTTTTTATGGCACCGGGGATTGAACTCACAGCCTCGTGCCTGCTAGACAGGTGCTTAAGCCACTGAGCCAAACTCCCAGTCCTAGATTTTTGAGGCCGGGTCGCACCATGTAGCTCAGGCCGGCCTTGTGCTCACGTTGTAGCCCAAGCCAGCCTCGAACTCACAACGCTCCTCCTACCTCAGCCTCCCGAGTGCTGGGATTAAAGGCGTGCGCAACCACGCCCAGCTTGGTCCATATTTTTTCCCTCAAATCAAGACATGGTGATAAAAGCTATAAAGAAAAATTACAGAAAAAAGGTGAACTTAGGAGAACGTGGTAAGATAGTGAATTCATTTTAAACAGAGAGGCCAGGGAGAGTCTTCTTCACAGGTTGATCTGAAACAAAATGTCATGAGGCATGCTGATATTCAGGCCTGGAGTATTAGCAGAAAACAAGTGCAGATGCCCAGAGTCCAAAGCCAGTCCAGAGCTCACAAGGCTCTGGCAGGGGCTGTGCTGCTGAAGCAGCGTAGGCAGGAAGTAGGGCAGCAGGAGAGGCCGGCAAGCAGGTCAGAGGCCGTGAGCAGCTCTGTCCTGAGGGAGATGGGAATCACTGGAAATCTAGCAAAGAGCAGTGGCAGGATAGGACTTGTCTTCTAACACAGATCTTTATACATATCTAAGTAATAAACATAATTCATATAATGACAAAAAAATCATGCCAATCTTCCCCCTTTGGCCACTTGGAGACCTTTTTTACGCAATTAAATTTAGCTAATCACATTTCTTTCAAAATATAATTCCAGTTGCAACTACAAAAACTTTTAAAAACTCGATTCCAATGTTTTGTAATATTTAACATATTTTCTATTTACATAAACAAATACCAACTATTAAAACTTTCTAATCATTTTGAAAATGTCCTACCTGAATCCTCCTTTGCTGCCTCTCTGGCTTCTTTCCTAATTTCGATGTACCTTTTTTTTCTTTCCATAGGAACCTATTATGCAAAGCAAATACACCATTTACAATATGTTCAAATCATGCACACATTTTTTCTGTTTTAGTAACAACCTGACAAAACCAAGTTACTAACTTCTAAAAAACCTTTTATCAAATTTTAAAGAAGTCAAAAATGTCTACTGTGTGTGTATACAATATAAAAGTAAACATAAATATAAATATCTACAAAATACTTAAATATTTTAAATGTAACATAAATATTACATACTTCGTGTTATTTTCAATACATTTAATATCACATATTTTGATGTCCTTATGAAAAGCTTTCTGTGATATGCCTAGCAGCTTCTTGTACTGGCATTCATTCCTTCACAACTCAAGAGAAGGAAAAACCCAGTTCTGATGAGTTTCGGTGTAGGTGCTTGCAATTGTAACTGAAAACTACTAGGTTTCGTAGTTCCCATTTTTATAGGAACAACATGAAACTGCCAGTTTTTATAGTTGTAAGTAGTTTCAAATACTTAACATGTTCAATATAATTGTTTTATTCCAGAAGCACTTGGTGTCAACTTAAAAAACAAAACTGAAAATTTCACTCACCTCAACTTCTATGGGAAATGTATAGCAGCGATTCAGGTCTATCAGATTTTCAAAAATAAACAAGTTCTATAAAAAAAAAAACACAGAAAATATCTGAATGGCAGAGGCCTTTGTTTTGTTTGTTTGTTTGTCTGCTTTTGGTTTGCGGTACTGGGGACTGAACTCAGAGCTTTCAGGTCAAGCTATATCCCCAATTTCCTTTAAAAATTTTTATTTTGAGACCAAATCTTACTAAGTAGCTAAGTTGCCCAGACCGGGCTTTCATTCCTCCTGTCTCAGCCTCCCAGAGTGCTGGGATTAAAGGTATGCTAGATCCTTATTATTGATGCTAATTAGCGAATTAATTCTACTCACCAGCTTAAATACAAGCTTGTTAGCTTTAAAATATATCTATGTAGAACTAAAAAAAGCCCCTCATATTATAGGAAGGTACAAATTATATTACTTCAATTGATATAATCTAAATCTTGAAATTCTACAATGACAGCAATAGGGAACACTTCCGGAGAGACCTACCTTTTCTGGTTTTTCACTGAACAGAAAACCTTGGTAAAACTTTAATTCATTGAAAACACAGCAGATAACAGAAATGGCACAGTTGTATGCAGCACAATGATAAAGCCTTCTCTTTTCCAGTAATTGGTTCTCTCCTGCCATATTCTCTGTGAATGCATCATGGCACAACCTGGGAGAGTAGACCAAGATTACAAATTAATGTACTTAATTATAATTAATGTAATGTACTTCATATGGAAATCGATGCTTGAGCCGGGTATGATGGTGTACATCTATAACACCAGTGCTCTGGGAAGTTGAGGCAAGAAACTCACAAGCTCAAGCCTGGAAAACTTAGCAAGACCTTGTCTCAAAATAAAAAAGGGCTGGAGATGTAGTTTAGTGTGAAAGCCCTGCATGCAATCTCCAGTTCCAAAAAAAAAAAGAGAAGAGAAGAGAATTGATGCTTGAGCCCAGTAATGCCAGACGACAGGATCTAACCCAGTTCAACCTTTTTTAAGTGTCGCTTTTATGCTAGGCATAGCACTGGGCACTGGAATATAAAGATGAGCTTGTCACCAACTCACAGAACCGACCACAAGTGTAGATCTTATCACATAGTGTTAAGCCTAGCAACGAGTACAAGTAAAGAGAAGAAAGCAAGGAGGACATAGCAGCCTAGTCTAAGGAGCTAACAAAAGATTCAAGAGAAAATGTCAGAGCTGAGTTGTTTGACTGTCTTTAAAAAACAGGTCTCCTTGTTTTCTGGCCTGGTCTTGATCTCCTGGGCTGAAGGGACACCCCTGCCTCAGCCTCCTTAGTAGATGAAAATACCCAATTTGAGTAGGTTTGAAATAAACAGGTTGCCGGAGTAGAAATGTACACAGGCATTATGAATAGAGAAGACCATCATTCAGAACAAAGGATGAACTATGTAGTGTTTTGGAAGGAGGTGGAAGCATCAGTGGCTGGTAGCAAGGGAGAGGAAGGTTCTTGGTGGAGCCTGCCCGTCACGCTCAGGGGTATAGACTTCATCCTGCAGGACAGGGTCCACCAACTACACTCAATAGCCAACTACTTTTCAAACAAGCTTTCCTGGAACACAGCCATGTGCATTCACTTATAGCTATGGCTTACTTGTAGTACAATGTTATAGCTGTGGCAGGTTACAAGGACCCACAAACCAAAAATATTTGGGCCTTTACAGAAAAAGTTTGCCCACATGCTACTGAAGTTTCGGTGTCAGGGAAGGGCTATTGGTAAGAAAATGAAAATACCAGACTTGGATTCCAGCTGCATTATCACTCTGGCAGCAGTAGAGACATGGAAAAGAGGTAGGTCTAGGAGTAGAGAAAAGAATTCTAAAGGACATGGGTACAATGGCTCACCAAGAAGTCCAAATGCTAAAACAACCACAGGAAGTGGAATAGAAACTGATATCAGAGCCAGGCATGGTGGCACACGCCTTTAATTCCAGCACTCGTGAGCCTGAGGTAGGAGGAGCACTGTGAGCTCGAGGCCGGGTTGGGCTACAACGTGAGCAAGGGCGGCCTGAGCTACATAGTGTGACCCTGCCTCAAAAAAAAAAATAGGGCTGGGAGTTTGGCTCAGTAAGCGCCTGCCTGGCAGGTGTGACGCTGTGAGTTTGATCCCCAGTACCGACAAAAAAAAAAAAAAAAAAAAAAAGAAACTGGTATCAGGAACACTGACAGAAAATCTGGCAAATTAGTAACTGACAGGGTGTTGGCAGGGGATGGAGAAATGTAGAGGAAGGAAGAACAAATTGTGTTTCCCAAGTCCCTCATGCATTGAGAGGAAGGCGACATCATTTGTTGAAGCAAAGTCAAGTCCAGACTAGGGGAAAGAATAATGAGTTTGGAGACAAAATGACACAGCAAAGTTTATCTTACTTGGAAGAACGTCATTAGAAGACTTGCTTCAGAGAAAATGTATTTGATTAATCTGTGCCTTACAGAATGCCTGTTAAAAATACCACTTTTAGCCTTTAATCCCAGCACTCGGGAGGCTGAGGTAGGCGGAGCGTTGTGAGTTCGAGGCCGGCTTGGGCTACAACGTGAGCACAAGGCCGGCCTGAGCTACATGGTGCGACCCAGCCTCAAAAACCTAGGACTGGGTTGTGAGTTCAATCCCTGGTGCCGAAAAAAAAAAAAAAAAAATACCACTTTTAAATTTCAAATGATATGAAAAATAAAATTTGTTCTTACTATAAATCATGCCGGTACAAATATATCAAGCTATTCAGGGGGAAAAATTGGTAGCAAAAAAAGTGAAAGAAATGAAAGAGTTTTATTCCTTATAAAAGATGACTATGGGATAAAATGTCTTTGTCCAGTAATACACTAAAGTCCATCTAAGAAGTTTGTATATGAGGAAAAAAAAAGAAAATATAAAAGTTTAGTACTTAAGTAAAACATATGTTTGCATTATACAAATGTATAAAAGTATATGCACTAAAACTATTAACAAATTAAACAAAGTAAAATTAAGTAAAATCTTACTTAATTAGAGTCTTTGTCAGCTCATTTCCTTCTGTAACACTGGAGCCATGGAAAACTTGATTAATTTTAGATTCTTTAGAGTGAACATCATCTTTTGAAAGACGAGCATACATCACTTCTAGTATCTTGTAATAACCCATCTTCTTGGTGATTTGAGTGTCAAAGGTAGATTCATTTAGCTTAGAAAAAAGTAGTAAATAGTTACTGTTGGTCTTACTAAGCATGGAAATTAACTTATTTGATATTATCAAATTTAACACTTAGTGTTCTTTAGATAGAAATAATCTTAAAAAAAAGCTAAATCACATCAAAGGGAGAGTACCCTGTTGTCTAGGACTTCCAATATAGACGAATCATAAATATAAGGGTGAAACAAAAAATAACGCATGATGAAAGAGTAGAAGGGAAGGGGAAAAAATAGGAATTGAGATGTGTTATGTATATGTACCAATTTCCCATAATGAATTATTATGTACTGCAAACATGTACTAAAAACAAATTAAAATTTAAAAAAACAACACACAATATCCAAATAGTGAGTCCTGGGTATGCAACATTTGTACAGAGTCTTACAGAGGACTTTCATAGGAACAGCAAAGTAAAAATCAACAAGTAAAACACAAATTTTTCAGTTCTTCTGAACATTATATTAACACTATATCGTTTGGATATTTATGGTATCTCCTAACAGAATTCTGTGGGAGGCCGAACGATACCCTCATCCCAACCCACAAAGGAGATCCAAAAGATGTACTGTTCTCTAAAACTGGCCCATACATCCACCTCAGACAGTACAATGGGATTTTGAAGATGTAAGTTAAAGACCTTGAGATAGGGAGTGTATTTTTGATTGTTCAGGTAGGCTGGAAAGGAAATCACATGTAACCTTAGATAGAAGATTAGCTAAAAGGAAAAGACAACGTGACAAGGGAGGCAGAGATAGAACAGTCTCAGCACAATCCAGGAATGCCAGAGTCACTTGAGGATGGAAGATACAAAAAAGGCTGATGCAAGAGACAAGGAGTGTGGCCTGCCAACACTATGATTTTGGCCCAGTGTAACTGACTACAGAATTCTGGCCCCCAGAACTGTGAGAGAATAAAAGTGTTGTTCTAAGCCATCAGGTTAGCAGTAAGGTGTTACAGTGGACATAGCAATCTCGTGAGATCAATGTAACCACAGACTGTTATCAAATACAGGGGTCTCTGAGCAAGAGCTCACCTGACTGAACACAGGCAGATTCTAATAACACTGGTCATGCAGACCTGCTGATTCCTACTAACACTGAGTTTAATACAATGCATGATACCTTTGTAAACCTGGACTTCAACATATCAATGGCATTCACTACGATTTTGCTGAAGAATTCTCTTAGGGCATCCAGGCTGCAGTGCCACAACAGGGTGAGGAGACAGCGATCTACAAACGCCTGGCGAGTCATATTTGAAAGCAGGTCATTCCTCATGAACATTGTGTACACACTTTCCAGAAGGCCTGATTGTGTGATACATGAACTCCTAAGAAAAAGAGATAACATTATATGTTGGGCTTGGTGGTATACATCTGTAATCCCAACACTCTGGAAGGCAGAGGCAGGAGGACTGCAAGCCTGGGCAACTCAGCAACTTTGTGAGAACTTGCCTCAAAATAAAAAATACAAAAGGTAGGAATGTATCTCAGTGTGAAAGCCCTGGGTTCCATCCCCAATAACACACACACACACAGAATGAATTACATGAACATTCATGCTGTTTATAAATATTTTGAGTATCTCTTACATAAAAGCAGCGTAAACTCCAATTATTATGAATTACAAAATAGCTTAAAAGATTAGGTAAATAAAACCTATCAAGACAAAAATCATTTGCACACAAATTGAATTGTTTTGTTCATGCCCAGAAATCTTTAAAACCAATTCAACTATTAGGGAGAAAATTTTTCCATTTGCTCCCAAATCTGATTTTGCTTAAGAACATTAGAAAGGCTTTGGAAAGTCTCAGGCCTATAGATGTTCATGTTTTGAGGATTTGAAATTCACAAGTTAAGATTTAAAGTACTCCAGCTTATCTATACTAATCAACCAATATGCTTATTTCCTAAGCAGATACAACTTTCTAGTTGATCCTTCCTCACCTGAAAAATAAAATATTTGAATAATCAGCATTAAAATTTTGTCTACAAATCTATAAATTAAGAATACAACTGGGACTGAGGATATAGCTCAGTGGCATAACGCCTGGCTGGCAAGTGTGATGTCCTGAGTTCGATTACAGGTACAAAAAAAAAAAAAAAAAAAGAATACAGCTGGACATAGTGGTACGTTCCTGTAATTCCAGCACTCAAGAGGCTGACACAGGATTCCAACTTGAAGGCCAGCCTGGGATACACAGCAAGTTCAAGGCCAGCCTAGACCATGCAGTGAGCCTTTGTTTAAACAAAGAAAAGAACAAGAAAAAAAAAAATTTAAACAAAAGGAAAGAACAACTGGGATACAGGAAGGAGAAAAGAAAGAAGGGAAAAGATTATATATACATATGTATACATATACATATATGTGTATGTAAATATATACAAGAAAGATAACTATACTACTAATCTCTGTTCATCACAAAGAACAGTTTGTGTTTTCACTGTCTGACTGATCATTTTTTTCATCCCTAAATCCTATAATCTAAACAACTACTTTCAAGAGTACAATATGCAATATATTAACTAGTGTTAATTTCCTATTCCTTTTTTGAAATTCTGTATTTTTATCCTTTTTAAAATAAAAAAATATAAAAAAGAAATACAGAATTAAAATAAGAGGGTCAGAATGAAATGATCATTAAAATTCTAATGCTCTGAACTTAGATATTAACCAGGGTAAAATATGATATACAAAGAGTACTTGAGTAAAAGTTTTAAGGCTTTAAGACACTACTATATGCCATACACATTTTTTTTTTTTTGGCACCGGGGATTGAACTCACAACCTTGCGCCTGCCAGGCAGGCGCTTACACCACTGAGCTAAATCCCTGGCCCTATTTTTTGAAACAGGGTCTCACTATGCAGTTCAGACTGGCCTTGAACTCACTTTGTAGCCCAGGCTGGTCTCAAGCTAACAATGATCCTCCAGCGTCAGCCTCCCGAGTGCTGGGATTAAAGGTGTGTGCCACCACGCCTGGCTGCCACACACTTTTTAATATTCATTGGACACTATCGTGGACCCAAAAGTTATGTCCTTTCTGAATCCTCACCCCAAGGTAATGGTATTAGTAGGAGAGGCCTTTGGGAGTTCAGAAGTTATAAGGGTCCCATGGGATTGGTGCCTTTATAAAAGAGGCCTGAGGGTGCTCCTTTCCCATTCTACCATCTGAATGCACAGCAAGAAGGCACCACTTATGAAACAGCAAAAACACCTTTGCCAGATATGGAATCTGTTGGCACCCTGATTTTGAATTTCTAGCTTTCAGAACTATAAAAAATAAATTTATAAGTCATTCAGCCTGTAGTACTTTGTTACAGCAGTTCAAACTAAGACATGCATAACCTTTGCTTTAATCTACCTCAAATTTTACTGGTAAAATACAAAAATCATATAAGCACATGGCTATTAACTGTGGCATTATTCTTTTTTTTTTTTTGTGGCATTATTGTTAGTAGTAAAAGATTGAATCCAAAGTCCATCAGTACAGGGCTTCTTCAAAATACAATATTTAACATACAATAAAGAACTATATACTTGCTTAAATAAAAAGGAAAAGGGAAATTATCAAATTTCCTGCATCTACTGAAATGACAACTGGCTTCGGTCCTTTATTCTACTAGCAGTAATGGTGTCCAACATTAATTGCTTTCCAGGTGTTAAGACAGTGTGGCAATCCTACAATAAATCTCAATTGGTTATGATATACAATCTTTTTCAAATGTTGCATTTAGCTTGCTAACATATTTTGGGGATTTTTGTATCTACATTCATGAGGAACACTTGTCTGTAGTTTTCTTGTGATGATGCTTTTTTCTGGCTTTGGCATCACAGGAGTTGGGAAGTATCCTTTTTATATTTCCTGAAGAATTTATAAAGCATTGCTATTACTTCTTTACATATTTGATAAAATTACCAGTAAAGGTATCTGGGTTTGGGTGTTCCTCTGTGGGAAGACTTTCCTTTTTTTTCTTTTTCTTTTTTTTTTGTCGATATGGGGGATTGAACTCACAACCTCATGCCTGCCAAGCAGGCACTTAAGCCACTGAGCCAAACTCCCAGCCCTGGTTTTTTTTTTTTTTTTTTTTTTTTTTGCGGCACCGGGGATTGAACTCACAACCTCGCGCCTGCCAGGGCAGGCGCTTAAGCCACTGAGCCAAACTCCCGGCCCAGGTTTTTTTTGAGGCAGGGTCGCACTATGTAGCTCAGGCCGGCCTTGTGCTCGCGTTGTAGCCCAAGCCGGCCTCGAACCCACAACGCTCCGCCTACCTCAGCCTCCCGAGTGCTGGGATTAAAGGCGTGCGCCACCACGCCCGGCTCAGCCCTGGTTTTTTTGAGGCAGGGTTGCACACACCATGTAACTCAGGCCGGCCTTGTGCTCACATTGTAGCCCAAACTGGCCTCGAACTCACAATGCTCCACCTACCTCAGCCTCCCGAGTGCTGGGATTAAAGGTGTGTGTCACCAGCCTGACTTGTGGGAAGACTTTTAATGATTATGTATATCTAGATTATTAAATTTCATGTTGAGAAAGATCAGCGCCTCCCAAGAACCTGCCATAGTGGGTCAGGGAAGATCCAAATAGAATCAACTAGCCAGCCCTCCTGGTAAGCAGCCCAGTGGGTTCCAGGAAGAGAAAAGTCAGTGCTTCCCATGAGCCTACTGGCAAGGCACACAAATTAAGAATCAACACTCCCCTCCCCCGTAAGCAACCTGCTGGTTCGGAGGCCAGCAGTCTGAGCATCTCTTGGGAGGATGACAGTGCAATGTGGCAAATGTGGGGGATTCCCTTCTATCTTGTCTTTGAGGCCCAATATTGTTCTCACTGTTTTGCTTTATTCAATATTGTTTTGATTGGCTTTATTCTGTTTTGTTTTTGGTTTGATTTTGCTATACCTGATGGAATGGACAACTATTGTGGAGATAACATGATATACTATAGTAGCTATTGTTTTTCCTATTATCCTGCTTTGAGGTTCTGTACCAATTCTACTGCTTTGTTTTGATTGACTTTGTTCTGTTTTGTTTCGCTGGATTTTACTATCGCTAAAAATCTTTAAAAATAAATAAATAAAAACAATAAATTTCACGTTGAGTCAATTTGGTGACTTTCTAGGAATTCGCCACTTTCACTTAACTTGCAAAACTTTTGTCATAATGTTGCTTGTAAAATTCCCCTATGGTCTTTTTAACTTCTGAGGGGTCAGTAATAATAATCCCTCTTTCATTGCTGATTTTTATAAAAAATTTTTCCTTTATTTTTGGTCTAACAATTTGTCAATTTTCAAAAAAATAATTTCTAGTTTTATTGATTTTTCTTTATTTTTCTACTATTTATAATGTTGATTTTCATTCCAATCTTTATTTTTCCCTTCTTTCAGCTTGCCTTTGGTTTAATTCTCTTTTCCTGATTTTAAAGTAGAAAGTTTAGATTATTGGTTTTTTGTTTATTTAAATTTTTATTGTTGCTGATTTTTTTTTTTTTTTTTTTTTTTTTTTTTTTTTTTTTTTTTTTTTTTTTTTTTTTTTAATTTTTTTTTTTTTTTTTTTTTTTTTTTTTTTTTTTTGAGATAGAGTCCAAGTTGTCCTTGAACTCATTATATGCCCCAGGCTGGCCTCAAACTCTGGATTCTCCTGCTTCGGTCTCCCAAGTGCTGTGATTTGATATCTTATTTTCTGAAACAGGTACTAAAAGATACAGTTCTCCCTCTAAGCACTGCTTTAGCTGCATCTCATACATCTGGGTATACTTTTCTCTTATTTTTTTTCAGAGCAAAATACTATCTGACTTTCCTTGTAATTTCTTCTTTGACTCAAAGATTATTTTAAAATGTGGTATCAGTCAGTTGGTTATTTAGAAGCCCCCAAATTTTCTTCTGATGTTGATTTCTAATTAAGCATCACTGCAGTCACAGAACATACTTTGCATGCTTTTAATCTTATTTTTTATTTTAAAAATTTTTTATTAGTATATGTTTACAATATGTAATGATCACATTTGTCATGGGGCGTTGTTACATGTATGTAACACGTCTTAATTCTTTTTATTTCCCCTACTCTTTCTCTCTCTCCCCATCCATCTTGTTTTATGGCCTAGTATCCTCCTTGGTTCCCTTGATTTCTCCATGCTTTCTGCACACCATGATAGAGCTACTGCTCTGCCATGCTGTCCTGCAGTGGAGCCACCAGATTATGGACTGAAAGCTCTATAAACTGTAAACCAAAATAAATCTCTCCTCCTGTAAATTCTGGATACTGGGTATTGTGTCTCAGAGAGTGACTAACATGGTCTGTTGGAAGAATGTTTCATGTGTGCTCAAAATGAATGTGTGGGCCCAGAATGATGGCACAAGCTCATAATCCCAGCAATTGGAGGCTGAGGCAGAAGGGTTGCCACAAATTTGAGGCCAGCCTGGGTTACACAGGGGGTTCAAAACCAGCCTGCATTACACATGAAGACCCTATCTCAAAAATCTAAAAAACAAAACCAAACCCAAATATTAGTATGTGTTCTGTTATGTAGAATGTTGTACAGTTGGTTAATTACTGTATGAGTTTTTAAAAGTGTCAAAAGAAAGGAATAAACCACTAATTCATGCTATATCATGGGTGAGCCTCAATAAAGAAGCCTGAATAAAGAACCCATACATAAGAGATCACATGATTCCACTTATATGAATAGTTTAGAAAATGCAAATTTATGACAGAAAGATACATTCAATTTTTTTAAAAGTAGATTAGTAGTTGCTTGGGCTGAGTGTGAGAGTGGGGGTCAATTATAAAAGATTGTGTAGATTGTACTAAAGTATAAAAATATCCAATAATAATGGTTGCACCACTCTGTAAAATTCCTAAAAGAAACCATTCAGTTATATACTTAAAATGGTTCATTCTATATGTAAAATGTAACTCTAAAATACACTTACAGATATTTATAAATTCAATATAGATAAATGCCAATACTTCTGCATTTTTCTAAAATAGTGAATTATATTTTAGGTAAGCAAACTGTACTAATGGTGACCACAATTTCTCCATTACAGTATAATTACAACTACTTAATTTAAAATGGATTAAAAAATCAGAAAAATGGTTATTTGCAACTCCAAATAAAATAACTGATTGAGGGCAACTAATATAAATATATGCTAAAACCATTAAGAAAATGCTTTATAAAGAACATGGCTGCTCAACTTTAGTATCTCCAAAAGAAGGACAACCAGACAACAGGTGTCCACCAATGACCTGAATATGAAATACAGAATGTCAACTAGAGAGCAATCTTGCCGAAATATGAACCTGAGTCAAACTGAACTCTCACACTTAACTCTCCATGACAGGAAACAAGGACTGGAGGAACAGGTTAAAAGAATCAGGCAAGACTCATACAAATCCATAATGAAGACACCGTACAGGGTAAATGCCTAGACTTTTTCAATAACAAAAGAAAAATAAATGAAGGAGAATGACTGCTCTAGATGAAGTCTTACTTAGGAGACATGACTGTGAAATGATCAGGTCTGGATCAAAATTCAAATATTCAACAGTATAAGACCATTTGAGATTACAAGTCAGAATATGAACTTACTGGTAATTTTGTTCAGATGATAATGGCATTTTGGAGATAAAAGCAAAAGAACTCAGGTGAATTAACAATGAGGCAAATATTTGCTTTAAATTACAACATCAGTGAAAGAGAAGCTAAAGGGAGGAATAAAGTTGGGAAATTGTTAATTCATTATCTGCAGCCTCACACATACCTTTTCTTAAGCTCTAAGTATGTGTGTATGAAAAATTTCAAAATAAAAATTTATTTTTAAGAAAAAATAAATAACATGCAATGGTGAGGGTTATCACTCAACATTTTGTAGAACAGAGAAGATACTTTTCCCCAGAAGTAACGTGTCACAACTCCTGGGCTTTCAGTAAAATGACTTACCTTCTGGCAATCCTTTTGAAAGTAGTCTGAAATAATTCTTCCATAACATGTTGCTGTTCTCGACAAAGAATTTCAGTCATCAATTGCAACAGTATAGGACTCTGAGATAATTCCAAAGCATCTAGAAACTAGAACAAATACACAATCAGCATCAACAAAATTCTGTTGGTATTTTTGTTTTTAACAATTCTAATTTTAAAAATTGAGAAGGAAATAGAATTCTACATAATGGTAATATTTTTGTCATTTTTGCAGAATTAAATGCCTGCATTATTAATGTTCATTAAATACATATGTTTTGATTCCTTTTAGGTTTTGCAGATGTTCTTGCTTTTAGTCTGTAGGTTCTGAGACTCTGCAACATGCCTGCACCAGGATCTTCTCCCTTCACCAGGCCAGTCCTCCTTGGCCCTCTTACTGGGGAGAACCTGTCTTTTCCCAGAATTCTCGTTGTATGGCAGTGTCCTGGCCACACTTCTAATGTTCTCCTCTTTACTCTCCCATTGTCTGTCCCACTGTTGGTTTGTTTTATTTTTTAAAAGGTATCCTGGAGGACTTCTGGGAAGATGGAGCGGTAAGCAAAAGAGACAACAGCCTCTCTGAGAGTCACCATCCAGATGGTGGAATGTAGCATAGTGAGGAAAACAAGAAGGAAGTGGGTTCCCTGGACCCAGGAAGAATCTGAAGTGTGAATTGAATCCCACAGAGAGTAAAAAGGAAAACTTCAGTGAAGAAGAAGGTGGTAGCTGGTGACACCTTGGCCCTGAGATGGGACTCACTAAGCAAAAGTTGTTGTTCAAACCTGTGGACGCATAGTCACAGTGACAGTGATGGCTGGCAACCCTGGAGGCTTCTGCAGAGACACAGCAGTGGAGGGGAGCAGTGGACGTGGAAGACTGCACTGGCTAGCGGTGAGTGCAGAGGAGTTAGTCCTCCCATGGGGAGAGAGCGATTAGCCAGGAGCTGTTTTGGAGATGGGACAGATAAGCCCAGAACCCAGAACTGCTGCCGGCTTCCTCTAAGAGCTCCTCGCTGGGTGCAGACCCACAGAAATTGCTTGGACTGCAGCAAGCCTGATGAGTCTGGTCTCAGGGCAGGCCTTATTCACTACTCCTCCATAAAGCAACTGCTGGCTTATTGGGACAGATCAGCATGATTTGGGACTCTGTCTTCATAGGTTGTCTACTAGTGAAACCAGAGAGAATCCAGGAAGTGGACTATTTGTTTTTCTTTTTCATTTGTTTTTATTTGGTTGCTGTTGTTGTTCTTTTCTTTTCTCTTTCTCCTTCATTGTTTATATGAGTGTGAAAGTGTTTCTTAACCTCTTTGTGGGTGTGGTTTTGTTTCTGTTCTTCCTTTTATCTCTTCCATCTCTCTTTTCCTTCAGTCTTCTGCACGAGCTTCCCCAAGTTGGCATGATCCCCCTTTATCCTCCAGCCTTACTTCTAATCTCTTTCTCTTCCTCCACCTCTCTATTTTCTCCTTAATCCATTTTAAATTCTAACCCCAAGGGCAAAATTGACACATTGCATATAATTATCTGGTTTGTTTTACATTTTTTTATATAATCACAAATCTCACTGGGGATTTAGCTCAGTGGCATAAGCGGCTGCCTGGCAGGTGCCAGGTTGTGAGTTCGATCCCCAGTACCAAAAACAACAACAACAACAACAAAAAAAAAAAAAAAAAAAATTTTTGTTCATATGGTTAAAAGTTGCAAATTAAGGGTTACCTTAGTTTGTTGTTTTCTAGGCTGTGTTTGACGCTATTTGTACCACTAAGCCAAAATTGACATAATTGTTCTAAACAGCTATTGGTTCTCATAATCTATGACTGAAATTAACTAAGGGTCACAGAAAATAAGGTGGCACAGTGCCAAAGAACCAAGGACTAGGCCAAATAAGCAACAACGAACTGAAGTGGTAAGATCTTCCAATAGACTCAAAACCCAAAAACCAGCTATACCTGGAAGATACCTCAGAGAAGTAATCACCACTTAAGCGTCCTAAATACTACCAATAAAACAACCCACCATAGGCAACCTAAAACAACACCCCAGGAATTAAACAAAACAAAACAAAACAAACAAAAAAAAAAAAAAAAAAAAAAAAAAAAAAAAAAAAAAAAAAAAAAAAAAAAAAAAAAAAAAAAAAAAAAAAAAAAAAAAAAAAAAAAAAAAAAAAAAAAAAAAAAAAAAAAAAAAAAAAAAAAAAAAAAAAAAAAAAAAAAAAAAAAAAAAAAAAAAAAAAAAAAAAAAAAAAGGAGAGAAAATAAAACGAGAAGACACTTAAGCAAAATGCAACCTCAGACATTCAGTTTGCCAAAGGCAAATTTAGGGAGCAATGAGGTGAGACAATCTGAAAGCCCTCCACCAGGTCTCTCTGAAATGGAAACAACAAGGCATGAGGCTCTGGAAAAAATGAAATCATAGAACATGCTTAAGTAAATGCAAAGGAACTGAAATTATCACATGCATACTATCAGGCCACACTGCAATGAAATTGGAAATCCATGCCAAAGGAAAGAACAAGAACTTCATTAACACTTGGAAATTAAATAGCACCCTACTGAACAACAAATGGGTCACAGATGAAATTAAAGAAGAAATTACATTTTTTACAGTTGAATGATAATGACAGTACAATATACTGGAACTTGTGGGATACAATGAAAGCAGTCTTAAGGAGGAAAGTTATAGCAGTAAATACCCCTTTCAGGAAAACAGAGCAAGTGCATACAAATAACTTAATGTTGAACCTCAAACTTCTAGAAAAAGAAGAGCAGGCTAAGCCAAAACCTCATACAAGGGAGGAAATTATAAAGATCAGAGCAGAAATTAACACACTGGAGACTAAAAAAACAATACAAAGAATCAATGAATTGAAGAGCTGGTTCTTTGAAAGATTAAATAAAATTGACAAACCCTTAGCCAACCTTGTAAAAAAAAAAACCAAAAACCAAAAACAAAACCAGACTCAAAATCCATGCAATTAGGAATGAAAAGGGTGAATTACAACAGACCGTGCAGAAATCCAGAAGATCATCAGTACCTACTTTGAGAACCTGTATTCTAATAAGACGGAAAACATAGAAGAAATGGACAGATTCCTAGATACATATGAATTACCAACACTGAATCAAGAAGATATAAAAATCCTAAATAACCCAATATCAATAAACAAAGATGTAATTAAAAACCTATCAACAAAGAAAAGCCCAGGCCCTGATGGATTCACTGCTGAATTCTACAAGAAACTTAGAGGAAACCTAACACCACTACTTCTCAAACTTTTTAATGAAAATGAAAGGGAAGCAATACTTCCAAATTTATTCCTGGAAGCAAATATTACCTTGATACAACACCAGAGAAGGGCCCAACTAAGAAAGAGAATTACAGGCCAATCTCCCTAATGAACACTGATACAAAAATCCTCAGCAGGATACTGGCAGACAGACTGCAGCAAACTGTCAAGAAGATTGTACACCATGATCAAGTGGGATTCATCCCAGGAATGCAGGGATGGTTCAACATACACAAATCAATAAATGTAATACACCATATCAACAGGTCCAAGGACAAGAACCACATGATCATCTCAACAGATGCAGAAAAAGCTTTTGACAAAATCCAACACCCATTCATGATAAAAACCCTACAGAAAATCAGAATAGATGGTCTCTACCTCAACCTGACAAAAGCCATATATCATAAACCAACAGCCAAAGTCATACTAAATGGACAAAAACTGAAAACTTTCACTCTAAAATCAGGAACAAGGCAAGGATGCCCACTGTCTCCACTCTTATTCAACATAGTTCTGGAAACTTTAGCTGGAGCAATTAGATAAGAGAAAGAAATAAAACAACTAAAGATAGGAAAGAAGTTAAACTATTGTTATTTGACATGATACTCTACTTAGAAGACCCCAAAAATTCCAAAAGATTTCTAGATTTAATAAGCAAGTTTAGTAATGTAGCTGGTTACAAAGTCAACACTCAAAAATCAATAGCCTTCCTGTACATTATTAACAAGCTCACTGAGAGAGAAATCAGGGAAATGATACTTTTTATAATATCGTTCAAAAAAATGAAATACCTAGGAAGCAATCTAACAAAGGAGGTAAAAGACCCCTACACTGAAAACTACAGTACTATGAAAAAGAAGACTGAAGAGGATATTAGAAAATAGAGAAATATCCTGTGCTCTTGGGTAGGAAGAACCAATACAGTGAAAATGGCCATACTTCCAAAACTGTTTATAGATTCAATGCAATCCCAATCAAAATACAAATAGCACATCTCACAGAAATAGAGAAAACAATCCTAAAATTCATCTGGCACCAGAAGAGACCTTGAATAGCAAAGGCAACCCTGGGCAACAAGACAAGACAGAAGGCAACACAATCCCTGACTTGACATTATACTATAAAGCTACTGTGATAAAACCAGTGTGGTACTGGCAAAAAACAAAAAAACAAAAAACAAAAAACAAAAACAAAAACAAAAAAACAAGCGGACCCAAAGATCAGTGGAACAGATTAGAAGATGCAGAAACAACTCCAGACATACTAAGCCACCTTATCTTTCGCAAAGGTGCCAAACACATTCACTGGAAGAAAGATAGCCTCTTTAATAAATGGTGCTGGAAAAACTGGCTCTACACATGCCAAAGATTAAAAATGGACTCACATCTTTCACCATGTACTAAGCTAAAATCAGACTGAATCAAAGATCTTAATATTTAAACAGAAACACTAAATCTGCTGGAAGACAGAGTAGGTAAAACTCTTGAAGACGTTGGTGTAGGCAAAGACTTTATGAACAAAATCTCGATTGCACAGGAACTATCACAAAGAATCAATAACTGGGATCTCATCCTACTAAAAAGCTTTTGCACAGCAAGAGAAACGACCAACAGAGTGAAAAGATAACCCAAACATGGGAGAAAATGTTTGCAGCTGTTCCTCAGACAAAAGATTACTATCGAGAACATATAAAGAACTCAAAAAAAAAATCAGTCCTCCCAGATTTAAAGATCCAATCCAAAAATGGGCATCTAGCCAGGCATGGTGGTGCATGCCTGTAATCATAGCATTCAGGAGGCTGAGGCAGGATTGTTGTGAGTTCGAGACCAGCTTGGGCTATGAAGTGAGTTCAAGTCCAGCTTGAACTACATAATGAGACCCTGTCGCCAAAAAAAAAACCAAAAATGGGCATCTGAGATGAATACACACTTCTCAAATGAAGAAATACAAACAGCAAATAAATTTGTGAAAAAATGTTCAACATCACTGGTCATTTGAGAGATGCAAATTAAAATAACACTGAGATTCCACCTCACCCTGGAAAGAATGGCTATTATCAAGAAATGAAGCAATAACAAATGCTGGAGAGGCTGTGGGGAAAAAGGAACCCTTTTCCTCTGCTGGTGGGAATGCAGACTATTGCAAACACTGTGGAAATCAGTGTGGAGGTTCCTCAAAAAACTAGGATTAGAGCTCCCATTCAACCCAGTTATTCCCCTTCTGGGTATCTTCCCAAAAGAATTAAAAACACCACACCACAGTGATGTATGTGCACCCATGTTTATAGCAGCACATTTGTAATAACCAGATCTTGGAAACAACCTAAATGCCCATTGACTGAGGAATGAATAAAACACATATGGAGCACTACTCAGCCATAAAGCATAAAGTGGAGACTTTTATAGGTAAATAGAGGCAACTTGAGAACATACTCATTAGTGAAATAAGACACATATGTAAACATCACAGTGTTTCGTTTAAGAAGTTAAAAGAAAAAACGTGTATGTATATGCATATGTATATGTATATGTATATAAAAAATAGTTAAGACAGTGTTACGGTTTATACATTGTGTCAACTTGAGAAGTCTAGAAGCTTAATTAAGTAACTCAGCAGCTCTACATCTTGCAGTGTAGAGGAGAGGCGGTTACCTGTTCATTGTGTCAACTTGAGAAGGTCAGAAATTTAACTAAGAGACTCACAGGGAGCCAGGGTTCTTTGCAAATATCCTCATCCTGTGCAAAGAAAGGCAAGGATATTTGTGAAGCTACACCCACCATGAGTGTGTGTGTGGGGTGTCCTGTGTACAACATAAGAGAGGAGAAGAGTTTTGTTCTTGCCCCTTTGACTCTGGCTGCTTTTGCTCAGCTGCTGCCTTGAAGTGTTGCCTGGTGCCATGCCACCCTGCCTTGGAGTCGGCTGATTATGGACTGAAACCTCCCAAAACTAGGATAAATAAACCTTTCCTTTCCTAGTTTTGCGTGTCAGGTGTTTTGTCTCAGCAACTAGTGAAGAGTAACTAAGACAGTTATACTACTGATTTCTCTGAGTTCACTGAAGAGAAAGATTTGTGCTGGTATTGTTAGGACAATTGAGTACAGATGTCTTGTGCTCTGGGTGAATGATTTGGGGATGACAATGTGCAATGCAGGTACCATTGTTGCCCCCTGTTGCCCCCTAACTGACGTGTTTTGAAATTTTATTGTGGTTTTCCTTCTTCTTCTTTTTATCTTTGAAATAAAATGAATTAGGAGAAGAAAAAAAAAGATATCCTTAATTTTATCTTTAGAAAGGAACTGTGAAGTTTTAATTTAAATTTGCTTTTGTGAATTTAATTTCCATGAGCCTCTGTCTGTCCTATTTCATGGACATGTTGCTTTCCCTTCATCTCTGAAGCTATTCAGCACAGATTCTTTGTTCTTCTCTTGCTTGGTGACTCTACTCCCTCTGAGCTCCTTTTTTCCATTGGCTTGCATCTTTTGTGTATGTGTGTGGGAGAATGATGGCTGGTGATCAAACTTAGGGCCTCACACATGCTAGGAAAGCATTCTTATCATTCAGCTATATCCCCAGTTCAAAGTAGTTAGATTTAAAAAAAAAAATTTTTTTTTTGAGACATAGTTTTTCTTTGTTGCCTAGGCTGACTATAAGCTCCTGGGCTCAAGCAGTCTTCCTATCTCAGACTCCTGAATAGCTGGGACTAAAGTAGCTGGGATTAGAGGTGGCCACCTGGTTTATATCTTTCTTATGGGAGCAGCTTCCTTTAAATAGTCAGTGATGATCATTAAAAAAAAGTATTAAGGATCTGCTTGGAATGTTTCTGGATGGTAAAATCATCAGACAACAGATTGTTGGGAACAGGATACTTACATGATACTTACATAACCAGACTTGAGATCATTACAATAGGGTACCCTGACAAAATTCAGGTTAAGGTGAATTGCATAACCAATTTTTAAACCAAACTCTTCATTTAGAACAAAACAGAGGATAAGTAAGTTTTTAAAATTCTCTACCAAAATACCAATGGCATTTTTCACATAACTAGAAAATTCAATCTTAATTAATATGGAACCACAAAAACAAACAAACAAAAAAACTCAAGTAGCTAAAGACATCTTGAACAAAAAGAACAAAGCAAGAAGCGTTATAGTATCCGACTTTAACATATAATACAAAGCAGTATTAACCAAAACCAAAGCCACTGACATGAAAAACAGATACAGGCTAGAAGAAAGCAAGCTTGTGTAAACTCATGCATCGGTAGCTAATTGATTTTAACAAGTTGCAATATATGGTGCTGGAAAAATTGGATACCCATATGCTGAAGGAATGAAATGACAGATCCCTAGCTCTCTCCAGTTACAAAAATCAAAGTGGATGACAGACTTAAATGTGAGACGTGAGACCTGAAACTGTGGGACCACTAGAAAAAAAATTGCGTAAATACTTTAGGACTTTGGAATGGGAAAAGATTTTTGTTTCATTTTCAGTTTTTATTAGTACATGTTTGCACCACATAATAGTTACATTCCTGTGAGGAGTTGACACATGTACATAATACGTCTTCATTCTTTTATCTTGCCCTTCTGCTCTTTTCTCTTCTCCTCCTTCCAGCCTTGATCCCCTTCCCATTTACAAAGGATCCGGCTTTCTATTTTCTTTCTTTTTTGGGGGGTTGGAGGACTTGAGACAGGATCTTGGTTTGTAGTCAAGCTGGCCCTAAACTCATTATGTAGCCCAGGATGGCCTCGAACTTGTGGAAATTCTCCTGCCTCAACCTTCCGAGTACTAAGATTACAGGCATGCCTCAAAGATGCAAAACTTCAAGAAACAAAAGCAAAAACACACTGTAAGTAGGATTACATCAAATTACAAAACACTGCATAGCAAGGAAACAACAGAGTGAAGAGACAGACAATTTAGAGAATGGAATATCTGCAAAATATATATCTGAAAAGGGGTTGATTTCCAGACTATAGAATTCCAAAACCTCAAGAGCAAATAAATTAATTAAATAAGCTATTCTTTTAAAAATGCAATGCATTGCTGGGTGTGGTGGCACACGCCTTTAATTCTAGCACTTGGGATGCTGAGGTAGGCGGAGCGTTGTGAGTTTGAGGCTGATTTGGGCTACAGTGTGAGCAAGGCCAGTCTGAACTACATAGTGCGACCCTGCCTTGAAAAAAACAGGCCCAGGAATTTGGCTCAGTGGCTTAAGCGCCTGCTTGGCAGGTGTGAGGTTGTGAGTTCGATCCCCAGTACCAACAAAAACAAAAACAAACAACAAAAAAAGGCAATCCATTTAAAGAAACATTTCTCAAAAGAAGACACACGAATTGCTAACATGAAAAAGTGCTCAACATCATTAGTATTAGGGAAATACAAGTCAAGATGACAAAGCTCATCCCAGTTAAAATATTAAAAACAAAACAAAACAAAACTAAAGGTCAGCCTGAACTACATAGTGAGACCCTGTCTCAAAAACAAACAAACAAAAAAGACTAAAGATAACAAGTTCTGATGAGGATGTGGAGAAAAGGAAACCTTGTACACTATTGGTGGGAAAGTAAACCAGTAAAAATCAGTAGAAAACAGTCTAGAGGTTTCTCAGAAAATTAAAAATAGAACTATAATATCATATGAACAAGCAGTCCCACTACTGGGATTGTACTCAAAGCAAATGAAGGGATGTCTACTCATTACAGTACTACAGGAAGTTGAAGGGATGTCTACTCATTACAGTACTATTCACAATAGCCAAAAAAGGGAAAAATTTAAATGTCCATCAACTGATAAATGGATAAAGGAAATATGGTACACATACCCAATAGAGTACTATTTGGCTATGAAAATAAGAACAAAAGCCTGTCATTTGTAGTAACATGGATGAAACCTGAGGTCAGTATGTTAAGTAAAAATAAGTCAGGCATACACAGTTGAATTCCAAATGGTAGCACTAAAAAAGATGAAAACTAAATGTAGAATGAAAGAGGATGTAGCTTAGTAGCAGACCATCTGATTACATGTGTGAGGTCCTGGGTTCAAACTCCAGTACTTGGAACAACAGTAGCAGCAACAACAGACTCCAAAATCAAACTTAAAGAGGAAACAAAGCAGCAGCTGAATATTCCATAGTGGTTTAGACACCGGGGACACGGGGACAGTTCTTGGGGGGATGAGAGTGAGATGGGAAAAGGCTGATCAATGGGTACTAAGTTACAGTTAGGAGGAAGAAGTTTTGCTACTGTATTCTGTATTTCAAAAAACTAGAAGAAAGAATTTTCAAAGTTTTTATCATAAAGAAATGATAAAATACTTGAGGAAATGAGCATGCTTAACTTGATTTAAACAGTATGCAATGTATATATGTATTTAACATTACATGGTATCCCATTAATATATACAATTTTTATTTTTTCATGTATTAATTAAAAATAAAATTTAAAAATTTGTAACTAAAGAAATATAACAAAAATCAATGTTTTAACTTTATACTGCTAAAACTAACCTTTTTCATGCAGTCCACATAATTATTATACCTCAGAGTTCCTGGAGGAAATTCATCAGACTTCATGGGGAAATTAGAAACAATGAGCTTTTCAAGAACACCCTTAAGTTTGTCCATATAGCTGCCAGTAAGATTGGTGAAGAAGGGAAGAAGAATCACAGCTTGGCCCTGTGATGCAATGCAGATAAATAAAATTATAGTATCTGTGGCTTACAGATTCTACAGGATAAATAGAATTACTGCTTTCTAAAGACTTTGCAAATACAGTACAACAATAGATTGAATGAATGATTTCAGAATAAATTCTATGTTACCTTAAAAACCAACCTGAATGCAATTGTGTATTTCAGCTTTGCCAATAGAGATCAGTGGACTGGGGGTTACATATACACATGTATAAATAAATAGGACACTGTACAGCGACTCTGTATGTGTTTTCTCCTTCTACAAATAAAGATCCCAGCAGAAATATACTGAACAAGTTTTGTGACAGAACATCTTTAATAACCTATGGATAATTTATAACTGTATCTGTGTAGAACTTCATACCAAGCGTAATAGAAGTAGGTGCTAATTTCTATCTCCCTAAATGGTAGGTAAATTACAAGACTCTCACACGAAGAAATGGGAAACTTCACAATTAATTACATGGAACACAAAATTCTAAAGAATTTTCCTCTTTATTCAATAAAAAATGTGATTTTTTCATTAAGACTACATTTTACCCAGCATTCGGGAGGCTGAGGCAGGAGGATCATTGTGAGTTTGTGATCAGCCTGGGTTACAAAATGAGCTCAAGGCCAGCCTGAACAGTGTAGTGAGTTTAAAAAAAAAAAAAAAAAAACACTACTTTTTTTTTTTTTTGTGGCACCGGGGATTGAACTCACAACCTCACGCCTGTCAGATGGGTGCTTAAGTCACTGAGCCAAACTCCCAGCCCCCTAAGACTACATTTTAATAGCTAAACATCTAATTATTATAGAACTTTAAAATTAGCAATTTTAGGCTGGGTGTGGTGGCACACAGCTGTAATTCCAGCACTTGGGAGACTGAAGCAGGAGGATCACTGTGAGTTTGAGTTCAGCCTGGGTTACATGGTATGTTCAAGACCAGCCTGAACTACATAGTAAGACCCTGTCTCAAAAATAAATAAATAAATAGCGATAAAATGAGCAACTTTAAAATTAAAATATTGATTTCCCTAAAAATATCACCAAAAGATTTTTTTTTATTTTCAATAGCAAAAGGATTGAATAATAATACATGAAATCCAAAAAGTCAATTTAGATCATATATACACAAAGACAAGTTTTTTTTTTTTTGTGGCACTGGGGATCAAATTCACAACCTCGTGCCTGCCAGACAGGTGCTTAAGCCACTGAGCCAAACTCCCGGCCTTAAGACAAATGTTAATTAAGTATGATACTCTCATGGTTATACCATAAAAGACAAGTTCTGATCTCTTAGAGATGAATACCGAGGCATATGTTGATCAGATAAACTGAAGCCTTCAAGAGAAGAGAGCTTTACAAGTAAAATAAACCCTGCCCACATTCTGATAGCAATCAAGATGGGTGATAGTTACAGAGGTATTGCACTAGTCTATTCTTGCACGTTTGAAATTTTTCATTAAAAATGACAAAATATGAAGGTATAAAAATAAAAATAATATACTCTATAAAAAATATTTTTAGACCACCTACCTTAAAGTGTAAACCCAGCTTTGAATCAGCAAGTAGACTAGCATATGTTGCAAAGACTTCTGGGAATGAGTTGTGATTTGTATTGAAAGACACAGAAGAATCAATCTAAAGGAAGGCAAATAAAAACACAACACATAGTATATTATGACCTATTTTCTTTAAAATATTTGTCAAACTTCTAAGTTTCAGAAATAAAATAACTTTGTCCTTGGGCTTGCTTCAACAATATTTCAACAACTTTGCCCTGAAATATTTTAACTATCTGCTAAGGCAAATCATATAAGACACAATAAAAAGACAAAGTACAAGAAATAATAAGCATAATGATATAAAATAATGTGAAATGTTAAAAAATTTAAGGCAATTGTCCTCCCATATATTTTTATTTATCAAACCAGAACTTTTGAAACAGTTCCCATCAAATTTTTAGTTATAACTAAAACTTGGTGTTCAACACAAGGAACCTGAATACCACATTTTTTTAGGTTTCTTGAAGTACCTGTAGAATTTTTGCCAGTAAGGCCAGTACTGCCATTTTACTTTCAGAAGTTGAATCCTTGGACCACCACGAATCACATTTCCTCCAGTTTTGCAGAATTGTAGTCACAAGCTTCAGTCCTTGATGTTTCTGAGTGGTTCGATCTCTGAAGCTCTGATCTAACATCCCATTCAAAATGGTACTCACCTAAAACAATTTTGTAGTGAGTAAATAAAAATTCTCAATATTGAAAATAACAGACAAAAAACAAAATTTACTTTTACTTCAAAGTCATTCATGGAAGATACAGATACTATTTCTATAATAATGTTTATCTACTTCAAAACTCTATCAATTTGAAAATAGCACAACACTGCATAAATTTGCCCACAGAAAGCAGACAGTGAACTTACTAATGTCATCATCCTCATCCTGCCACTCCTGCTGCTCTTAGTTTGGAGCCTTCCCAATTTCTTGCTGTAACTTCACACAAATGAATGAGCCCTCTTTTGTCATCACAACCACCATGTGCACATGCCTTGCACACGCACAAACACACTTTCCCATTCCTATCCCACCTCTTTCCATACACACTTTCCCATGTGCCACCTCTGCCCTTCCAACGGTGACATCCAGATTTTGGTTAGATTATCATTCACTAATCTTGTCATTTTAACATTAATTCTTTCATTTTTCACAGGTGCTCCAGTGGTATGCTACCAATACTTTTCCTTCCTTGCATACTTTGCTGTCCCTTAAGTTAAACCTTGCCGACCTTTTTGCTGTTTGCAAAGAGCCTTTCCTTAATTCATCATCAAACACTCTCAAATTAAATTGCCTCGAGCTGTGTTAGCCCATCATGAAGTCAATCTGCTCCCTCCCCACTACACCAGCACCAGGCCTTGAGACCCCAAACCCTCCTCTACGTGAGTCTGACTTCCTGCACTGAACACCTTCCTGTTTCTTGGCTCACATCTGGCCGGTAGCCACCTGACAAGAGGCACGCGGGAAGCACATCCTCTTAGGATCTGGCATATCTGAAACACATGCTTTCTACTCTCACACATAATTGATAATCTGGCTGTGTTCAGAACTCAAGAATGGAGATTTCTTTCATAAACTGTGGAGGAATTTTGCTGAGTTCTGCAGCATCCTTAAGTTTGCTGAGAAGATAAATGTCTTTCAATTTATCCTTTTAGATGCAACTGGTTTTTGTCTGGCGGAAACTTTTCGGGATCTTTTCTCAGAATGAACCACAGGGTTCTGAATCAATAAAAAGTGCTGTCATAAACTGTCATCAGGGGCCTCTCCTGCCCTTTCCCTCTGGAGCTGATTTCCTGCTGCTTAGCCCTAAATTCCCTCATTTCTCTCCTGGTTTTGTTTTGTTTTGTTTTTCAATCTTTTCACTCAACTCTTTGTCAGATTTCCTCAATTTTATCTTCCAAACCTATTTGATTTTTAATTTCTGATAACTGTTCAAGCCTCAAGAGTTCTTTTCTGTTCTCTGATGTTCTTTTTCAGTAGTAATTTTTGTTTCATGGAAACAGTATCTTCTCTCATCTTGCTGTGATTTCTTCACTTTGCATTTCCATCACCAAAGAGCCTCTGCTACACCCTGCCTTTTTGGAATCCTTTTCTTCAGGCCTGGGCTTGCTGGCTGTTAGTTTGTATAGGTGCTGTTGGGGCTCACTGGCTGTGAGAGTCACTGTGAGTTCATCTGGCTTGCAATGATATCTACACCTTTATTTTCTCTTACGCTTATTGAAATACTCTGATATCCTGCAAGGGAATGAATCCTAGTTGACAGAATTACTGAAGCACATTGGAGGACAAGGGATAATAGCCTCTAGGTCTAGAGTTTAGGTAGACTTTCACCTAATTCATTTGCTTTCATGGTCCTTATAGTCAACTAAGCCAAGTCCTTGGTCCAGAGATATTCCATTCCACTCCATTTGGCACACTGGACACCTACTCTTCCTGCTCCTGTTACAGCGAGGCTCTGGGACATGAAGTCTGCCACTCTTCTCCTTCTGCTTTATAGCTTTGTGTCACTCTGGAAATCTTTTTCTCTATATCCGTTAAGACTTTGTGTTGTCATTGTTGCTCTTATTCCTATTCTGTCATTTTACAGGGATGTGGGGAAGGAATATAGGTAAACGTGTATGTTTTTATCCATCATCTTCATGGCTGAACAATTTAAAAGCTCAAAATGTTAAACTTTCTGAATGTGTCTACTACAATTTCTTTTCTAACTTAAAAAACACAAATTTCTGGTACAATCTACCACAAAATATTCCCTAACAGAAGATAAGTGCTGTTAGGAATAAAAGCTCAACTTAGTAAGAAATTATATGAGTTCTTAGCAAAAGTCAACCTATGAGGTTGTGGGAACATAAGGGAGTGGAAAAAATAATCAGTGTTTCAAACTCCATTAACATTCATTAACTGGTGTTAAAAGCTGTATTTTGTTTTAGTAGATTTTGCTTTTAAGAACTGTTAACCTTCCAGGAAGAAATCTTGTTTCGTTTTCAGGAAATATTTCACTAATTTGGCAATTCTTTTATAATCATTATTTAAAAAAATATTTAGCTAAAAAATTTCCTTACCATTTTGGGGTTATCCACCGATGATTTCATGAGCTCTGATACAACAAGATCTAGATTTTTCAATAGCTCAGTATTGATTGTTTCTGAGAACAAGCTATAGAAATACTCTCCGTGGGAGAAGTTAATGAGGCTTGTCTGTGAGCTACACAAGGATGGCGTGGACAGCAGCGCTGTGTTCAGGAGCAGACTCACCAGATGCTCATACTGTGAGGAAGAATGAAGAAGACCATGGCAGAGGCCTGTCTTTACATGTTATAGAAAGACTGTGGGGTAGTTGAAAATGACCCAGCAAAGTCTAAATGGAGCCCAATACTAAAGACTGGATTCAACTTTAAATTGTGCTTACATACTTCAACTTTCATTTCCTAGGTTTCATTTTGGGAACTGAAATCTTCCCTGAACAATGTTGTGTCCCAATTTCTAGAAAATCTTGCTGTTGCTTGGAGGATACTAGTAAGCACAAGTATTTTCAGACAATTTAAATGTAACTGCCTACACATCAAGTAGACAAAGGGACAGAGAAGAGCTTCCTACAGTGAGAGAACGGACAAGGAAAGATCGAATGGAGCAATGTACAGGGATGGCCGCAGATCTCAGCTACAGCAGACTGTTCAGTTCAAAGAACCTAAAGACTTTTATTGTGGTTCCTCAGGTGCCTCTGAGATTATCCTCCAGGGCCATCCTAAGCCATTCATCCCAGGAACCATCAAGGATAGTTTAGGAAGAGGTCATATGTCAACACAGATCAGCTTTAAAGTCACAAAATGTTCTTAGGCTAATGTCCTTTGGAAATAAAGTGGGAAAGGCAAAACCTCAATTTAAGAATGATTTTCTATTGCTTTTATTAAAAACAAGGGGAGGGATTTAAAAAATAGTCTCGCTGGGCATTGTGATGCACATCAATACTCTGGGGGGCTGAAGGCAGGAGGCAAGTTTGAGTCTAGACTGGGTAACTTAGCAGCTTGGCAAAACCCTGTCTCAAAATTAAACAGAAAAGGGCCAGGAACGTAGCTTTGTGTGAAGGCCTTGGGTTTGAGCCCCAGGAGTACAAGAAAGTAAGCAAGCAAGAAAGGGAAAATACTCTTTTACAAAGAAAGTTGGTGCACGTAAATCAATTACATGTCCACTAAGACCTTACCTAACTAACGTCTGTTTCTAGACACATAATACAACTGAGACCATCCTTGAGATAGCACAGCACACAGCTATTTTTCCTACCAGTCCTCCAAAAGCAAAGGCTAGCTCCAGAAGTCCACTGGCCAGACGCTTACAGCTGGGGTCTAGTGAGAGTAGATTTTGCTTTTCCTCTCCTGGTGCGATGCCTTTATAAACCAGGGAGAGAAGTCTCATGCCAATAGAGTGATGCAGGGCTGCAGACTAAAACAAAGTCAATATGAAATGCCTAGCGAGAGAAGATATTTAACAGAAAAACACAATTTTATATCTTTCATGAATTAAAAAAAAATCCATGTTAGTTAAGTCTGGCAATTGCATTCCAAAGTCTAGGATAATTTTAATTCAATTTTGCTTTCTATGCTACATTTTTCATTTATACTGCTCACTATGTAGGCACAATTGGTTCCTAAAGTTTTTCATAAGGTTGTTCTGGAAATTTTCAAGTGTCCTTTATTTCACTTTCAGTTTATATTTACTTTCAAATTTATATTCCACATAACACCTACATGTTTAGCACAAATACTTAAGTATGTAACTCCTATTTCAACATGCTCTGCACATAAAAGATATTTAACAAACAATGTAAACATACAGACTAATTAAAAAATAAAGCTAACAGAAATGTAAAAATAAATTGGTTCTGGTTACCTGAGACGATGATATAACATGTAAGAAACCAGCTCTGTGAAGCTGCTTACAGGCTGACACGACAGACGCCAGCTTGGTCCTTTCCAGGTGAGCATCAGGGCCATACAAGTCGACTGCACAGAGTTCCTCAACACTGGCCATGTATGAAAGACAGAAAGAAAACCAGGTGAGTTCTCATCTTGTTACCAGGATGCACTGTATGCATTCTTATAAATTCACTGATTATATGGCACTCAAATTCATGATTAACACCATCTTGGAAAGCAAACAGGCAATACCAGACAAGGCTCACCTTCACCAACCTAGCTATGGAAACCAAACATAGCACTAACCACGTGTGCTAATCACCCTAGGAGCAGGAAAGTCATTTTCTAAATGTAGAATTTCCAGCCAAGGGATGATATCATTTTGCACCACACTACCCACTGACACAACCCTTCATCGAGGGAATGGGAACTACAGCAGTCATGCATGTAGCTGGCAAGAGCACCGTGATACGCTAGGCCCCAAAATTTCATAACAAGACAACACCGAGCGTGACTTGAGTGCCCACCTCTGTGCTGTTACTTTTTCCCTCAGGTGCGTTTCCAGGATGTCTCTGTATGGGGACTTCTTCAGTGCTTTCATTAGGTTCACACAAACATTGGGAAGATGGTCCATAACCTGGATGTCACCAACATTGAAACCTATGCTCACAGGCTCACACACAGTTTTCACCAAGAGTTTCATAAGGTTTGTGCTACACAAATCCTCTTCCAGGAGCTGTGAAAGATGGTTGGAATAAAAATACTTCTGTCAGTCAGTAGTTATATGTTCCTTACAGTGTGAGGCTCAAGAGGTTGGGAATTTTTACCGACTAGGGCTAAGGTTGACAAACTTTCTCTGTAAGCGACTGGACAATAAACACGTTTGGCTTTGTAGGCCATAGAGTTTCAGCTACATCTCCTTACTCCATCCTAATGTGAAAGCAGCACGGACAACAGAGAGGCACAGGCACAGTCACTTTCTGGTGAAATTTTATTTATGAGAGCAGAGAGCAAGTGGAGTTTTGCCTACAAATCATAGGTTTTCAGCCCCTGTATTAGGGCATTGCTATCTGAAGAGTCTAGAGCATGCATGACATGGCATCCAGCAGACCCTTGGTATACTCCTGGATGGACTGACTGGAGCTTGTTTATACAGTAGGCCTCACAAATACATTTATAAATATTTGCTAATGTGTGCTTCCTAAATCAGAACATGATATAAAATGTAGCATTCAATAAAATATTTAAAGAGACTGTATTTTAGTTACAAAATAAAAATCTGAAGGGCATGCAGTTTTATTTTATTACAAGTTGAATATCTTTTATCTGAAATACTTGGGTCTAGAAGTGTTTCAGGTTTCAGACTGTCAATTAAGCATCCTTAATCTGAATATCTGAAATCCAAGATGTTCCAAACCTGAAACATTTTGAGTAGCAACATTATGCTCTAAGTTTCAGATTTCGAGCATTCTGAATTTTCAGATTAGAGATGCTCAACATGCATTTTCAAGAACAGATTATATAAGACTACAGTTAATAACAATGTATTCTATGTGAAAATTGCTGAGAGTAGATTTTAAACTCTTCTCACCACGAAATGGTACATATATGAAGTAATAAGTATGTTAATTTACTGGACAGTCATTCTACCATCTATTCATATGTCAAAATATCATGTTGTACATTATAAATATATGCAATTTTTATTTTTTTCAATTGAAATAAGGATCACTCTTCTGGCAATGGAAACTTCCAGTGAACTAAAGTTTCTTCTGATAGGAACTTCTCAAAGCATTTTTCTTGTACAAAATACTGACCTCAGATTAACAGAGCAGCAAGAGAGGCCCTACCTTCCATCCTTTCGGGGAGGTGTTGAGCAGGGTTGTGGTAAATTCCATGATCCGGACCACAACTGTGCATTTACTGTAGTTGTACCTTTCTTCCTCATGTGGGCTAGGTTGGGTAACTGCTGCCCCAGTGCCAAAGCACTTTTCTGCTGCTGTAATATCATTCATAGCAATGCTTTCTAAAAAGAAGGCCACTGATTTCCAAAGTGAAGAAGGTGCTTTGGTACCTAGAAATAATTACACTGAATTATTAATAAATGCTTCTAACACCACTAAAACTAATGTAAGTTTCCTTCTTTAAATTTAGGTTCTGATATATTTCCAATCAAAACTCAAAAGTTTTTCAAAAGAAAATATAATTTAAATAAAAGCTTAATAAAATTGCAACTATCTGTACTTTGGATTTCCATATAAGAGAAATCATGTGATATCTATGCCGTGTGTCTGATCTGTTTCACTTAACACTATGGCCTCAAGGTATATCCATTTTCCTAGGAATTCCTCAAATTTATCCCTTTTTATGGCAGGGGATCTAGAGATGAAGGAAAGTGGGGAGGGAGAGGAAAGGGAAATAAGAATTAAGATGTATTGTGTGCATGTACCAATTTCCCACGATGAATGTAATCACTATGTATTACAAACATGTATTCATAAAAAAATCTTTAAAATAGCACCTAATTTTCACTTCAATTTTTTTTTTTTTCTTTTTGAGACAGGATCTTACTATGTAGTCTAGGCTAGCCTCAAACTTGCAGTGATCCTTCTGCCTCAACCTTGTGCTGGAATTACAGGCATGTACCATCGCACCTAGCTCACTTCAATTTTCAAAATCACAATCCTAAAATTTGATTCAAATGGAACCCAACTTTAAGCTAATAAAAATACATCTAAGCAAGGTTTGGGCTTTATACTCAAATAGTAACTGTAAGAATATAAATTAGAGCCGGGCGTGGTGGCGCACGCCTTTAATCCCAGCACTCGGGAGGCTGAGGTAGGAGGAGCATTGTGAGTTCAAGGCCGGCTTGGGCTACCACGTGAGCACAAGGCCGGCCTGAGCTTCATAGTGCGACCCTGCCTCAAAAAACCAGGGCCGGGAGTTTGGCTCAGCGGCTTAAGAGCCTGCCCTGGCAGGTACGAGGTTGTGAGTTCAATTCCCGGTGCCACAAAAAAAAAAGAACATAAATTAATATGACTATTTAAAAGGGCGTGGCTGGCCAGGGACACAGCTCAGTGGCGCAGTACCTGCCTGGCAAGGGCAAGGTCATGAGTTCGATCTCTGGTACCAAACACAAAACAAAACAAAATGGCACGAAGCACGCCTGTAATCCCAGCACTTGGGAGGCAGAGGCAGGAGGAATCACTCTGAGTTCAAGGTTAACCTGAGCTTTATAGTGAGTCCAGGCCAGCCTGAACACTATATAGTGAGACACTTTCTCAAAAAAAACAAAAACCAAAAAAAAACCCCCTAAAATGACAAATTGGCATTTCATACTAAAATCTTTCAAAAATATGCATGCCAATCTCTATCAAATGTTTTTATAAAACTATGCTTTGATCCACTGAAATTTCAATCTGATAAAATAACAGGGTTCCAAAAACATGTTTATAAGAATTTTATTTTATTTTATTTTTTGTCTTTTTAAGACAGGATCTCACTATGCAGTTCAGGTTGGCCTTGAACTCACTTTGTAGCCCAGGCTGGTCTTGAACTCCCAACGATCTTCCTGCCTCAACCTCCTGAGGGCTGGGATTACAAGCATGCACCACTACACCCAACTTTTATCATCATTTCCAATAATGGAAAAAACCCAAAACAATTTAAAACATTACCTCTTATTATAGTTTTTATCCAGATGTGCCCCAAAAGCCTCATGCACTCACAGGTGAGGCCTTCAGGAGGTGACTAGATCATGGGGGTGACATTCATCTGTGGATTAGACTACTGGTAAGTTTATGGCTAACTTAGATTTGGAAGGTGAAGCCTAGTCAGAGGATGTGGGTCAATGAGGGTGTGGCCTGGAAGGGTCTGCAGACCTTCTTCCACCCTTAATCTCTCTCTGCTTCCTGCTGTCAGGCTGTGACCTTTTTCTCTTCTGCCGCACCCCTCTGCCATGCTGCCAAGTCACCCTGCCATGAAGCCAGCCAACTGTGGACTGTATGCCAAAATAAATAATTTTTTACTTTAAGTTGGGGGTGCTGGGTATTATATTTCAGCTCTGAGAAAGTAATCCAACACCTCTCCTGCATCTTAATGTAGTTTATTAAACCAGAGTGTAAAGCCTTTCAGAGCTCTAGGCAAATGGAAAACATGAAACATCAGAATATATCTAAGCAATGAGCAAAGGCAACGAGTGAGTGAGAAATCCTCCTATAAGTTTAAAGGCTGCCAATTCTTTGTATTCAACAAAATTGAAAGAATGTTAAAAACTTTTCAATGAAGAACTACAAGTAATTTTAATGACAGGTCACTAGGTATTTATTCAAGTAGAGGCCATGTATTAAAAACTACATTCTCAAACATCAAACTTCTGTCAGTCCAACACATTTCTACACTGTAACCCATGTACATGCCAACCACAGATCAGTTAAATGTGAAAAATATGCATTTTATAATCATCCAAATACAGTACTCATTTAGATAAAGGAGATTTTTCTTAGTACAGACACGTACTGCATAACATTTTGGTCAACAATATAATGCATGACAGTTGCCCCATAAGATTAAATCCACTAGCTATGCAGTGGCTATCTTAGTTTGCGTAAGTATAGCTTATGTTTTCACAAAGACAAAATTACTTACTTATTTCTCAGGATGCATCTCTATCATTAAGCAACACATGACTGGACAAATAAAAATAGAACTCTATTAAAAATATTTTCCCTTTTTATTGATGTATATTAGTACTATAGAATAATGAGATTCATGATAGTATACTGGTATATGTACATAACATATTTTGGTAACTTTCATCCCAGTTACCCTACTCCTCTCTTCTTTTCCCTCTGTTAGTGCCTCTCTCCATCACTACAAGACTACCTTTTGTTTCCTAGCCTCTCTGTGTTAATTTTTTGTATTTACTTTTAGACTTCTTAGATACAATTTTTTTTTTTAGCACTAGGGATTGAACTCACAACCTTGCGCCTGCCAGGCAGGCGCTTAAGCCACTGAGCCAAACTCCCGGCCCTGGTTTTTTGAGACAGAGTTGCACTATGTAGCTCAGGTTGGCCTTGCACGCACATTGTAGCCCAAGCCAGCCTGGAACTCACAACGCTTCTCCTACCTCAGACTCCTGAGTGCTGGGATTAAAGGCGTGTACCACCACGCCCAGCAAAACATACAACTTTTAACTTTCCTTTTTTGTTGTTGTTTGAGACATGGTCTTACTATGTAGTTCAGGTTGCCCTTGAACTCACTACGTAGCCAAGGCTGGTCTCAAACTCATGACAATCCTCCTGCCTCAGTCATCCAAGTGCTGCAATTACAGGTTTGCACCACCACGCCACGTGATTTTTAACTTTCTGAGACTGGCTTATTTCACTTCACATTATGGTTTCCAGTTCTATCCATCTTCTCACAAATGATGTGATTTCACTTCACTGTTATAGCTCAGTAAAATTCTATTGTGTATATATACCAGGTTTTCTTTATCCATTCATCTGTTGATGGGCATGCTTACTGTAAATTGTACCATTATAAACACGGGCATGTGTGTATCACTGTTAAGGTGCAGAACTAAAATGTTAATCAGAGTCCTCATGGCTTGAGAAGTGGGGCCTTTGGAAGGTGACTGGATCACGGGGGTTCTGTACTCATCTACTAATGAGGTCAGCACCTGAGTGTGCTGTTAGGAAGTCAGGGCCTAGTAAGATGTGGGTCACTGGGGTAAGACCTGGAAGAGCTCATTTCCTTACCAGGCTCCTCCCTTCTTCCTCTGCTTCCTAATCACATTTGATACGGGAGAATCTAACAAAACAAGGTAAGATGCTACAGAAGGAAAAGTAGTGATTAACTTTCATACATAGTTGAACAAACACACAAACAAAAAAAGAAAAACAAAATAATTCTGATAGCCCTCTTTATGGGGCTATTTATACTGGAGACATTTAATTACCCCAAATTTCTATAATCAGATACCACTGGTTAAAAGGAGGAATGTGATTTTTTTTTAAAGTCCAGATTCTCTTTCTCTGCTTCTGTTCCCATAGGAAAAGCGGTTTACAGGTGGCTAAAGGGCAAGCTCTGCCTCTCAGTGGTTACTGATAAATACCCTGGCTCATCTGTGAGTGGTGGGATTGGTCCACACTCACTGACTCAGTCTTCTTGGTACCTGGGGTTGAGGATGCCAGAAACATTGGATGGCGCACCAAATCTCTCACAGGTGTAGTCCCTGGGAGTTCAGGCTAGGGATCACACCGTGTAATTTACCACGCCCTGCTCTCAGAGGAGCGGTCAGCTAGTGCCTGCATACGGTTGGGTTCACTCTGAAAGGGAGACACGGGTGCAGGGTGTATGCTTGAGTGTGAAGCTATAGGTGCTCAGCTTTCTGCTGGCTTCTATAGTGTTGCTCTCAGACTCAAAAGGCCCTCCCTCCACAAAAGGCACACCTCCTGTTATCTCAAAGTTCAAATCACTACTGTTTTCTGCTTTCTGGTCCCTTACTTTTGGGTGTTTCCCTTCCTCTGATTGAACGTACCCACCGTCTCTCAGGTTTCACACCATCTGGTTGTTTCCCTAAGACTTTGCTAAGCTGGAAATTAGGCACTAGGGTGCAACCCCCAATGCCATGATTTTAACTCCTTCTGTGTCACAGCACTCTCCTGGGCCCAAGCTATTAATGTGGATGCCACTGTCTCCCCTCAAAAGGAGTTGTTGTGACTGGAGATATTTTAAAATCTAGTTGTTGTGATTGGAGTTTTCTGTTCTGTGAAACTCACACAGCAGAGGGGCTACTCAGGATGGTGTCCTACTGTTCTGTTTAAATCCATCTCCCTACTTATTCTGAGACACAGGGAGGGGCTGCTTATCAAACGGCTTGTGGACCTGACACTGCCAAAATCTGCATGGTAATGCTAGGAATTATCACTCCTGCTCGTGTTCACACGGGTGAACTCAGATTTTCTATTTGGGGTGTATTTCTGTCCAGCCGCAAACTCTGCACTGACAAGAATATGCTGCAGTTTTTCTCCTACGACCCTATGGGAAAGGAAGTTTTCTTTCCCCTGAGCAGTGTTTTTGTTCCGTGCCAGGCGTGTAGCTTCAATTACTTACCTTTCTAAATATCAGAATTTCTGGGTTTGCCTGGTTGCTTGCAAGCTCAAATTGTAATCCAATGCTTTCCTGCCATGGCATCTGCCTACCATGCTCAAAGTCCTGGGTTCAATCCCAAGCACAACCAAAACAAACAAACAAACAAATTAGAATGGCAGGAAAAGTACTAGGGATACAGCTCAATGGTAGAGTGCTTGTCTAGCATGTATGAGTCCCTGAGTTTGACTCTTGGTACAAAAAAAACCAAACAAAACAAACAAACAAAAAAAAAACAAGGAAATTGAGGCTTTACATGTCTATACAAGCTCCACTTTGTCATCCATGTCACAATCCTCACTGTGACAATAAATGACACTATAGTTTAGGTAATTCCCCCACCAAGGGCCCATGTGTAAAAGTCTTGGTCACCAGCCTTTGGTACTACCAGGAAGCAGTGGAACCTTTAGGTGATGTACTCTAATGGGAGAAAGTCAGGTTATCGGAGGCCTGGCCTTGAAAGAGATATTGAGATCCCAGCTCCTTCCTCTCATTTTCTTTGCTCCCTGCCTGCCATAAGGTGAGCAGCATACTTGTCATGTGCTTTCACCCTGATGTGCTGCCTCTCCAAAGGCCCAAGAGCCACAGGCCCAACCAAACACAGACTAAAATCTCTAAAACCATGAGCCAAAATAAACCTTTTGTATTTTTAGGTTGATTATCTTGGGTATTTTGACACAGTAACAGAAAATTAACTGATGGGCACAGGATCCAGCTCTACCCGGTCCCGCAACTCAGTGCAACCCACCAGGGAAACGCCCGGCCAGCCTCGCAGGACACAGAGGTACTGAGCTCAGCCCAGCCCAGGACCCCAGAGCTGCTCATCAGGGACTGGCCAGTATAGCTGCAGAGCCTTGGAGAGCTTGGGCTCTGCCCATCAGAGCGCAGGGGGCGAGCTCCATTGTTCAGTGGAGCGACCTGCGCAGCGGGTCCTAGAGGTTGCGGGCCCACCCAGCCAGGAGCAAGGCCCCAGTACTTTAGGCCTGGGACTCGCCCAGGCTTGCCTGGCACTCCAGAGGCTCTGAACTCCTTGCAGCCAGACTCAGGGTCCAGGAGGTGCAACTCTCCGGGGTATGCTCCACCTAGCTGCCTGGGTCCAGGAGGTCTTGGCCCCCACCCAGTAAGGGGGAGGCTCCACCAGCACACTCCAGGAGTGCGTCCTCACTAGCTGAGCAGAGGATACAGCTCTACCCAGTCCCGCGACTCAGCGCAATCCACCAGGGGAACACCTGGTCAGCCTCGTAGGACACAGAGCCACACAGGTCCCAGAAGAAAATGACAAAACGAAAGACCAAGAGGCAGTCTTAAATCCCCAGCCCACTGAGAACAAACCCAAGAGACTGAAATGGAAGACACTGGGAGTCACACAACTGAATTTTCTGAAATGATAGCAAATGCAGTAAAGAAACAGCTCAATGAAGCTACAAAGAAACACAAATCAGAAATAATCTCGCAGCTAAAAAATGAAATGACAATCATTATGAAAGAAATGTTGTGTGTATCTAAAGAAAAGCAAGATAAAAAAATAGAAGAACTTAAGAAAATGATGGAAACTATGAACAATATAAGGCACAAACAGAATGCATGAAACAGCTTCAAAGGGAAATTCAGGAAATGAAAAATTCCATGGACAGTCTGAAAAACCACTCGAATGAAGCTGAAGATAGAATCTCAGATCTTGAAGACAGCATGGGAGCTCATGGCCACGAAAGAAAAGATCTCTTAAAAATAGTAAGGAACCAAGAAACAACAATTCAACAGCTGCAAGACGATGCCAAGAGAAATAACATAAGATTAATAGGCATAAATGAAAAAG
>RJWM01015335.1:0-13756 GCA_004363535.1 Dasyprocta punctata
TTTTTTTTTTGTACTGAGAATTGAATCTAGGGCCTCACACTTAATGCCAAAATGTACAGTTATTAAATGCTATGGCTTTTTTAAAATTAAAGTTGAAAATTGAACTGGTGGGAGAATTCTAAATTATAGTTTATGTCCATATGATACTAACTTTTAAGGGGAGTGAGAGGCAGGATGAGCCTCAAGATAGATTATTTGTGGCATCTTGATAATTAAAATCTAAAACAGATGTAACATTAACAATGTAATTTAAGTCTCAATGATTTAGGACTTAACAGGTGAAAGCAAGCTTGTACAAGTGTGGTTGAAAGTCTCAAAGACACTTATGTGGAGAACTGAAAATAATTTGGTTCTGGGTGATGTTTTGAATTCTGAAATTTGGTGTTATGCTAGGAGAGCTCTCAAGATTCTTGGGCTGATTCAGTGGTACTGTCAACTTAATGCATCACAAATCATCAGATCTTTTTTCCTGAATGGTATTTCTGGAATTTATTGTACTTCTGAAGAAAGGGCAGTAGAGTGGCTTTTGGGATTTCACTTCTGACTTAAAAAAATCAATAAAGTGTGCTTTAGAAGATAATGTATTCTAAGGGACTGTTTTCATAGAAATGTTATTTACTTGACAGTGTCTCTAAAAGGTTTTTCTTTTCTTTTAAAAATTCCAGTTTGTCAATCCTGATAATTTCTAAGTGATGCCTTTGTGGAAATCCTTATTTTACATAAAATATAAAATGTGCAAAGTGGCAAGAACTGTGTACACTGAAGTAGGATTATGAGTCCTACATGCTGGAGTTAGTGTTGATCCTAATAAAGTGCTTGCTATCAAAGACATTGTATTTTTCTTGGGGAGACAGAATGTGCACATTTGAAACTAAATAGTAATTATAAGTGGTAAAAAGTGGTATGAAAAAATAGGGAAATATGTATGTTGGGTGATTTTAAATCAAATGGAGAGGGAAGATTTTCCTGAGATAATGACTCATGAGCTGGAGACTTGAAAGAGTCCCAGCAGGGCATCGTGTACTTAGGTTTTGAGGAATGAATAAACTTGGCATATTAGGGCGTCAGGAGGTAGACAAATGTGTTAGTTTCATGTGACTGCTGTAACAAATTACCACAAAATAGGTATCTTAAAGCAGCAGAAATTTATTCTCATTGCTGTAAAAGCCACAAGTCAGAAATCAAGGTGTCAGGCTCTAAGGAAATCTTTACTCCTAGCATCTGGTAACCTTAAGCAGTTATTGGCTTGCAGTTGCATCTCTTTCCTATTTATTTAGATAGTTTGTCTCTGTGTTTGTATTATCTCCCTTTTTCACCCACACTTTTTTTGGATAATGGAGATTGAACTCAGAGCCTCTTGCATACTAAACAACACTACCACTGAGCTGTATCCCCAGCCCTTTTTAATTTTTTTATTTTTTAAATGGGATCTCACTAAATTACCCAGACTGGGGTGGAATTTGTAATCTTTTTGCCTCAATTCTGCAAGTAGTAGCTGGGATTATATCACCATGCCTGGCTACATCTCTCTCATGACACTTGGGATGACATTTAATGTCCACCCAGGTAATCCAGGGTAATCTCATCCCCAAAATCTTAATTATATTGTATCTCACCCTTTTCAAATAAACTAATTTTTATGAATTTTAGGGATTAGGACTTGATTATCTGTGGGTGGCTGGAATGCAGTTTATTACAGCCAGTATGATTAAAGTACAATAAGACAGTGGTAGAAATTGAAGTCAAAGAAGGAAAGGGGAAAAGAGGAGAGGGAGGGAGGTAGGCACACAAAGTTGATACGACTGAAAAGCATAGGTATGATTAGTGAAAGAAAGAGAAATCAAGGGTGCTGAATAGGTTTTATAACCTAAACAACTAAATTAATGTACTGTTTGCTGAAATGGGTAATCTAGAGGAAGCACAACTTTGAGAGAAAAAACAGTTCTGTGTTTGCCGTGTTCAATTTGAAATACCTATGAAGACATATAAATGAGGAAGTCATTTAATAGGATTTATATTTTTTGCTTAGGAGAGGTATCAGACCCACAGATAGAAATTTGAGAATTATGTGCAGGATTTAAGTTATAAGATTGTATATTACCAGGTAGAGTAAGACCATAACAGACTTAGAAGGCCTTACTGTGAGCCCTGAAACATTTTGAGGTCCAGTAGAGGAGCACCTGGGAAAGGAACCAAAGAGGTAATGGCTAATGGCACAAGAAGAAAATCAAAATACTCATTTCAAATGCTGCTAAGAGGACTCTGTTGAAACATAGAAGCAGTAATTTTATTACATAATTTCCTTATTTAAAAAGCATCATAAACTGGAATTATTGATGCATACCTGTAATTCTAGTACTTTGGAAGGGTGAGGCAGGAGGACTGTAACTTCAAACCCAGCCTAAGAGTTTAGAAACACTCAAGTTAAAAAGGGCTGGGGATTTGAAGGCCCTACATTCAGTCTCTAGTAGTGAAAACCAAAACTAAAGCATTTCCAGTGTAGAGGTGAGGACAGAAGGTAGATCAGAGTGACTTTAAGGAAATTGGGATATGAGAAATCAGAGGTAGCAACTGTAGGTAGTCTCTCATTTAAAGAGAGGCAGAGAAGTAGGTCAGTAGCTGGAAGGGAAGGTGATGTCTTTGTTTTTGGGGGTAATAAAAAGATTGAGAATTTTTTCCTTAGCAAATCTTAATTGAAAATAATTTATGAAAAATTTGCAGGAACAAGAATAGTACTAAGAAAAGTCTTTAGCAATATTTACTATTAGCATTTTATCCTATTTAATTTATTTGTAATCTCTTTTCATATCTATATATATCTATACTTCTGTTAGGACTTCTTATGAAACAAATTATAAAAAAATTTTGATGTCTTGTTTCAGAATTTTCCTTGGAACTTGTGAGTTCAGTGTATGTGGGATGTTAAATAGCACATCGTTATCATCTTAGCAGTTTTACACCACATTTAAAGCCAGCCTTTTTTGACTCTGTTCACTCAGTGGGACTCTGGCTACAAAAATAAAAACGTCTTCAGGATTTCACTGTAGGAAAGATTGGACCATTGTTCTTTGTTTTAATGTCTGGTAGTAATAAGTTAGGCCTTTTATTTTTCTGTTGCAGTTACCAAAACCCCAAGGCCATTTCAAAAGTGCTGTTGTCTTTTTGCCCTTAATGACAGCTCAGCAAAATGTTTGAATGACTTTTGAGCCTCATAAAAGTACAGTGGCTTAAAAAGTCATTCAGTGTCTTTTGTGAAAGAAATTTTAGAAAATAAGTATTACTAGAAGTTGCTCACCTTAGTGCACACTTCTTCCAGCTTTGGGATTTACTTAAATGAATTTGTTTGAAGGAAGATTGTGACTGTTCTAAGTGGTCAGTTGACTGAGATATCTGTGTTAGGTCACCTTTCATTTTTGGATTATTGATTTTTTTATTTTTATTTGCATGATTTCAGACTAGCTAGGTTTTTCCCTAATTAGAGGAAGTTTACGTGAGAGAAAATAAAAAAGCATGGTTATTTATGTAAGGATACCATTAGATTTAGATTTGAGAAAAAAGACATAAATTGTCTTTAATCCAGAGAAGTCCCAAAAAATGTTGGAAATTTCCAAAGTTAATTTGAAATTCAGCTATTGATTTTATAACAAAAGTAGAATTTTCTAAGTCTAGTCATACCACTGCTATGGTGATGCATGTGCATTAATAGCAATTTTTTTTTGAGATGAAAGTAGGGAAAATGGAATAGATTTGAGAGCATTAAGGACAGTTTTCAACTGCTGCTCAGAAATTTAATTGAAATTAACCATGAATATTCTGACCTGCAGCCGACAATTACCCCTTTATTGAATTTGTAGTGCTGTAGCAGAATTGTTATATGGTTTTCAGTATACAAGTGAATTTTCTTTACTTTAGAGAGAATTCTTTTTTTAAAAATGGGGATACATTAGTTTCACTTTATATAAAGAGTGAAAATTTTTTAAATTTCTTTTTTCATTGTTTTATTTATTTATTTTTTTTGAGACAATTGTACTGTGTAGCCTAGACTGGCCTCAAATTCGTAATCATCTTTCCTTGGCCTCCTGAGTTCTGTGATTACAGGCATGCACCACTGTGCGTGGGTAAAATAAATTTCTTTGCAGTAGAAACTATGACCCATTAATTTCATTCTATGTTCTACTCGTCTGTATAGCATTGATGAGTATTTTGTAAAATACTGAATTCTGAAAATATAGTATATTCACAGGTATTGATTTATCTACATATTACTTGCCATGACTGACCTACAGAGCTCCAGATGTTTTCCGTGGAGAAGGAAGGTGGGAGGAAGAGAAAAATAAGAGACAAAAGCTGGCGTCAGGTGGAGACCTTTTCCTCTTGATGGCAGGGAAGGGACTGCTCCCTCACTGCAGAGACATTTATTTATACCTTCAACAACTTAAGGTCACATGACCCCATTTCTTAGTAATCTGTATGTATGGCAACCCAAGGTTCTGAATTGTGGGGCCCAGAGTCATTTGTGTTTGCAGCTTGCCCTGGGCAGTCTTTGTTCTCTGACCTGGTGGGCCAGCTCCCACAGGTTTGGTGAATTTCCAGCTTCAGTAGCTCCCCAAAATTACTTTTGTTAGATTTTATTTATTATTTTTTAATGGTAGCAGAGTTTTACTAAGGTAGAAAAAGAAACAGGCTCTGCAGAGCAAGTCTGGGCCACGTAAAAGTAGGAAAAGAAGTACACTCTACAGCAGTGATGGTGAACCTTTTAGAGCTTTTGATGATACAAACACCTGCTGCAGCACACATGCCATGAGCACACATGACATAGGTTCATCATTACTGCCTTATAGCATGAGGGCAGACTGTTGTGAAGAGGCATTTTATTTGTGTAACAGTATTTGATTATACTTTTCAAGTGTATGGGTGATTTAAATGTCTAAATTTTTAAGTCAGGTGTTAGAAAGCTCTTTATATAAAGTGTCAAATAGTAAATAATGTACACTTTGCAGGCCTTAAAATCTTAACTCACAATTTTGCTGTTGTAGTGTAACAAGAGTAGCCATAAGCATACATAGGTGAATGAGGATGGTTGCGCTCCAGTAAAACTACAGAAATGAGTGGCCCACAGAATTTGGTGCATGGCTCTACTCTCAAGTGCTGTATTAAATATGTTATATGTGCAATGCTAAAGTGAACGTGTCTTGGAATAATTAAAAGAATATCCAATGATTTAGAAAACCTTCTTGTCTGCCATTGATTTGTCTTGAACTAAGCTCAATTGTTATACAGTAATCTCCCTTTATCCATGATTTTGATTTCCATAGTTTTAGTTATGTGTAAGTCAGCCATGGTCCAAAAATATTAAATGGAAAATTTCAGAAATAAATTGTAAGTTTTAAATTGTGTACTATAAGTTAAAACAACACTGAGATTCCATATCACCCCAGAAAGAATGGCCACTATCAAGAAATCAAGCAATACCAAATGCTGGAGGGGCTGTGAGGAAAAAGGACCTCTTCTCCACTGTTGGTGGAAGTGTAGACTGGTGCAGCCACTGTGGAAGTCAGTGTGGAGATTCCTCAAAAAACTAGGACTAGAGGTCCCATTCGACCCAGCTGCTTCCTTTCTGGGTATCTTCCCAAAAGAATTAAAAACATCATATCACAGCAATATATGTGCACCCATGTTTATAGCAGCACAATTTGTAGTAGCCAGATCTTGGAAACAACCTAAATGTCCACTGAGGCATGGATAAAGAGGATGTGGTATTTTTATATAATGAAGTGTACTACTCAGGCATCAAAAAGGATAAAATGGAGACTTTTATAGGTAAATGGATGCAACTTTTTTTTTATCGGTCTGTACGGGGGAATCGAACTCACAACCTCATACCTGCCAGGCAGACACTTAAGCTGCTGAGCCAAACTCCTGGCCCTATTTTTTTTTAAGACAGGATCACAGTATGTAGTTCAGGCAGGCCTTGCTCACGTTGTAGCACAAGCTGGCCTCGAACTCACGATGCTCCACCTACCTCAGCCTCCCAAGTGCTGGAATTAAAGATGTGCACCACCACGCCTGGTTCCAAATGGATGCAACTTGAGACCATTACTCATTAGTGAAAAATAAGACATGTGTAAACATCGTACTGTCTCACTAGCGTGACAAGCTGAAAAAAACAACATATGTATATGTATATAAAAATAGTTAAGATAGTTACACTACTAATTTCTCTGAGTTCATTGAAGAGAAAGATTTGTGCCTGTATTGTTTGGACAATTGAATGAAGATGTCTTGTGCTATGGGTGAATGATTTGGGGATGACAATGTGAAATGTACCATTGTTGCTCCAATTGTTTGACGTGTTTTGAAATTTTGTTGTATTTTTTTTCTTTTTTTATCTTTGAAATAAAATTGATTTGGAAAAAATAAAACTTAAAAAAATAGTATGCTATTTCGAGTAGTATAATAACAATACTGCCATCCTGTTCTGTCCCACTGAATGTGAGTCATCTCCTTTCTTGTTATGTTGTAAATGTTAACTGCTTGACTTTGTCATAGATTGGTGCTGGTGACACAGGATTATGTGAAGTGATAGATTCTCCTGACAGATTGTTGGAAGTTTGGTAGTAGCCTAATTCTATAACACAATGTCTGTGTCATTCAGTTCATCTTATTACAGAGACATTGTCTCACATCCTCACAAGAAGGATAAGTACAGTACAATAAGATATTTTGAGAAAACTGTTTACATAATATTAAGTATGTATTACAACTTTTGTATTCATTATAGTTAATCTCTTACTGTGCCTAATTTATAAATTACACTGTCATAGCTATGTATAGGAAATAACAGTGCATATGTGTGTGTATATATGTGTACATATGTTTACATGTGTAAGCCATGGTTTTAGATGACCAGCAGATGTCTTAGACTATATTCCCCCATGGAGAAGAGGGAATTACTGTTATTTTTTCCTCTTTGGGAGATGACACATTTTTATTATTGAAGGTAAAAAATTGATCTTTCCCTTTTACAGGATAAATATTCTGGAGCAGATGGAGACAGGACTTCAGCTTCATCAGGTATATGTCAGGGTAAAAAGGTGAAACGCATTTAATTTTAATTTTTTTTTTTAACAAGGTCTCACTGTGTAGTGCAGGCTGGCCATAGACTGACTTACGTAGCCCAGGCTGGCCTCAAAACTCACAGTGATCCTCCTTCCTCAGCCTCCCGAGGGCTGGGATTACAGGTGTGCATCACCATGCTTGGCCGAAACTCATTTTAGAATAAGAGTTTCATCTAGCAAATGAGGAGCAGACTGATGTATGATGATGGTGATAATGATGGTGGGTGGTGGTCTGAAATCACACTTTAGAGTCTCATGTAGGTTAGGATAGTGCTCTACCACAGAGCTACATCCCAAGCGCATGATTGACATAAAGATAGTTAAAAGATATCCTAGTGAGAACTCATTCTAATGTGGCTATTTTGGGATATGGTGTTTCTAGTTAGAGTAGGGGAAAGAAGAGAAAGTATAGTATTACAGACTGTCTTATTTGATTTAGTGAGTTGCTATAAAACTTCTACCCAATTTAAAAGTTACAAAAACAGTTCTAGGTTGCTAAGGCATTGTGAGGGTCTCTGACAGAGGATATTGGATTGTGATGTTGTTCCAAAGATGGCAATCAGTTAAGTAACATATTCTCAAGATATGGTGACTGTCTTTGAGATCAGAAAATTAATTTAGGAAGGATCCTAAGAATAAGAGAAATGAGTGTCAAGATAAAGAAGTCCTGTCTTTCCTGCTTCCCTCCAACCATTTCTGCACTTGTTTCCAGCCAGACTTCACTGTCTATCACCACTTGCTTCCATCTGGGTTCTCACTCTAATAGGTAGAGTTGATATGGGTGGAAAGATGGGTATATGTGGTAGACTTGGGCTAGAAAATTAAATTTTATGCAGTAATTTTTGACTTTAGTGAAGTTAAAAGCAGGCTGAAATGTGACAGCTACTGCATTGGAAGAATTTTCTGTTGTAAAATATGCATAATATTGATCATTTTAACCAGTTTTAAATTTGTGTAGATTTGTAATACAGAACTGTGTTCATTTGGGGGAATTGGTACATGCATTTAACATATCTTGATCATTTTCAATTTCTTTACATTTTTTCCCTTTCCTTCCCCCTTTCTCTTATCCCTATCTTCGTTTCCAAGAGTCTGCCTTCTACTTTTCTATATTCTTTCCTTTATTCACTTATTTATATTTTAGGTTTCCCATGTAAGAAAATATGACACTCAATTTTCTGAGTGCCTTACTTTGAACATGGTTTCCGGTTCCATACATTTTTCCAGAAATGATATGATTTCATTTGTCTTTATGACTGAATGTTTTCATTGTCTATATGTGTCACATTTTAATTCATTCATTCATTGACAGGTATCTAGGTTGTTTCTACAGTTTAGCTATTATGAATTGCACATAGCTATTCATGTAATATGCCATCTTTAATTCTTTTGGAACTATACCCAGGAGTGGTATATCTGGGTCAAATGTTCTATTATTAATTTTTTTAGGACTCTTCGTACTGATTTCCATAATGGTTGTACTAGTTTACATTTGCACCAAAAATGTAGGACATTTTAACTATTTTTAAATGTGTTTAGTAACACTAAACACATTCACACTGCTGTGGAACCATCACCTGCTATCCACCGCCAGAATTTTTTAATTTTCCCAAATTGAAATTCCATACCTGTTACTAATTCTCTATTCCATCTTCTCCCACCTCTGGCAACTTTGGATGGCTTGTCATTTCTCTCATCAAAAATTAGCTGAAGGTTGGAGATGTAGCTTAGTGATAGAGCACTTGCCTAGCACTCACAAGGCCCTGGGTTCAAACCCAGCACTAAAAAAGAAATTAGAAAATTGAAAAAGAAAAATAGAAACCAATTACTAGATAAGCCAAAACATTTTGTAGTTAAGGGAACTGGTAGTTCACTAAAGAGTGACTTGTAATGAAAAAATCTGTGATAAGTTAGTTTTTAAAATGTGAAGGAAGTCTACCTGCTGAAATACCACAGAATGTTAATTTTGCTTCTAGAGTTGAACTCTGTGAATTTGAAATGTTTAAGGGTAAAAGTAATCTAATTATCTTTTTGTATAGATGACTGTGTCATCAGGAAATACCTTGTTTTTTGGTGTATAAACAAAAGCCAGTTTTTGTAAAGAAGTGAAATTTTAGGTCTATAGTTATGAAGGAATGAGACTCTGTTGGAGTGAACTTTTTAAAGCTAGATTGCAGTAACCACCAAGTGAAATCCAGGTTTTACTTTTTTTTTTTTTTTGCTATTCTATTTTTATTTTTTCAGATACTAGGGATTAAACCCAGGGCCTCACACATGCTAGCCAAATATCACTGAGCCACACCCCAGCACTAAACTGGGACTTTGTTTAGCACTAGACCTGTGGATATTTAAGCTAAGGAAATCAGAATGTTCAAGGCTAATGAATATATCTTAACCAGATAAATATGCTTATTGCAGAAAAAAAATTAGAAACAGAAAAAAAGAAACAAAATTATCTGAAATCTTGGCCTCCAGATTTTACCACCATTGACAAATTTTTTAGACCTCTATGTAGTCCCACATATATAATAGTATTCCACTGGCCTATTGTTACATTTAATAGGCCTACCAAGTGCCTTATGCGGTAAATTAGAAGCTCTCTACATCAGGGTACATAATTATAAAATTTTCAAAACATACAAATGAAATAGCCTAAAAGCTTTAGAAATGTTTATAAAAGCAGTCACACACAAAATATCAGATTATTTCTTGATGAGAACCATTCTTTCTGGGGTGGGATGGAATCGGAGTGTTGTTTTAATTGGCATTTCTTGATTGGCCAGTGATGTTGAACATTTTTTCATGAATTTCTTGGCCATTTGTATTTCTTCACCTGAGAAGCATCTGTTCATTTCAGATGCCCATTTTTGATTGAGTCTTTAAATTAGAGGATCTAATTTTTTTTAGTTGTTAGTATGTTCTAGATGTTAATCCTTTGTCTGAAGGAGCTGACAAAAATGTTTATCCTTTGGCATATGGATAGCCAGTTTCCCAGCAACATTTGTTAAAGAGGCTATATTTTCTCCAGCAAAAATATTTGGCCCCTTTGTCAAAGATTAAGTAGCTGAGTGTGTCCAGAGTCATTTATGCATCCTCTATTCTGCTCCATTGATCAACAAATCTGTTTTGGTGTCAGTACTATACTGTTTTTATCAGTTTTGTAGTGTAACTTGAAGTCTGGGATTGTGATGCCCCTGCTTTGTTGTTGTTGTCCAGAATTGCTTTTGCTATTCTTCTCATACCATGTGAATTTTTGGATTTTCTTAATTCTGTGAAGAATGCTGTTGGTATTTTGGTTGGCCCTGCATTAAACCTGTATAACAGTTTTGGAGATATAACCATTTTGACTGTATTGTTTTCTGCCTTTTCAGGAACAGGAGACATCTTTCCATTTTTTGATAACCACTTTGATTTCTTTTTTCAGAGTACTGTAGTTTTCATTGTAGAGGTATTTCACTTCCTTGATTAGGCTGATTCCCAAGTATTTCCTTTTACTTGATACTATTGTGAAAGGTATTGTTGCGCGAATCTCTCTGAGTTTATTCTTCGTATACAGGAAAGTTATTGTATCCTGCTACGTTACTGAATTTGGTTATTAATCGTAGGAATCATTTGGAATTTTGGGGGTCTTGGATCATGTCATCTGCAAATAATAATTTCTTTTCCTGTCTTCTCCCATTTATTTTTTTCTCAGATGTAATTGCTGTAGCAGTGTTTTGGAAACTATATTGAATAGGTTTGGTGATATCTGATAGCCTTACTTTGCTCCTGATTTTAGAGTGAAAGTTCTCGGTTTTTCTTCTTTTAAAATGATGTTAGCCATTGGTTTATCATAAATGACTTTTTATCAGATCGAGATAAGGTCATTCTAAACCTATTTTTCTCAGGGATTTTATCATGAATGGATGTTGTATTTTGTCAAGTGCTTTTTCTGTATTTATTGAGATGATCATGTGATGTTTGTCCTTGCTTCCTCTTATGTGATATATTACATTTCTTGATTTGTGTGTGTTGAGCCATCCCTGGGATGAAACCTACTTGATTATGATATATTCTCTTTTCAGTACTTTGCTGTATTCTGTTTGCTAGTATCTTACTGAGAATTTTTTGCATCTATGTTCATTAAAGATTTTGGCCTGTAGTTTTCTTTTTCAGTTGAGTCTTTTTCTGTTTTAGAATCGGGGTATTGCTTGCTTCCAGGAATGACTTTGGGAGTGCTACTTCCTTTCTGATTTCATTAAAGAGATTGAGAAATATTAGTGTTATATCTTTCCTAACGTTCTTAAAGAATTCAGAGAATGTGTGGGGCCTGAGCTTAGCTTAGTGATAATTTTTTAAATTACTTCAATTTCATTCACTGATCCTGGATCTTTCAGGGTTCTTGTATGTTCCTGGTCAAGCTTTGATAGTGCTCACATATCTAGAAATCTATCCATTTCTTCAGAATTTTCCATTTTGTTTGAGCATTGGTTCCCAAAGTAGTTACTGGTGATCTGGATTTTGGCAGAATCTGTTGTGGTTTCACATTTTGTCATTGCTAATTGCATGGATTTAGGTCTTTGCTTTCTTTATTTTGGTAAGATTGGCGAAGGTTGTGTCTATTTTATTTTTTCAAAGAACAAACCACTTGATCCATTGATTCTTTATATTGTTTTTTAGTCTCAATTGCGTTAATGTCTGCCCTGAAATTTATAATTTCCTTTCTTGCTAGCTTTGTGTTTGGATTATGCTTGTTTTTCTAGGACTTTGAGGTACATGATTATTATTTGGGGTTATTTATTTGAGGTTGCTCTGTTTCTGTGATGTGGCAATTCACAACTACAAACATCCCTTTTAGGACTACTTTCAGTATGTCCCATAGGTTTAGGTATGTTGTACTGGCATTATTGTTTGATTATAGGAACTGTTGAATTTCTTTCTTAATTTCTTCTGAGACTCATTGACTATTCAAGAGGTATTGTTTAATTTCCATGTGTCTGCATAATTTCTGTGGTTTCTTTGCCATTCATTTCTGGTTTCATTGCACTATGATCTAATAGTACACATGAGATAATTTTGATTCTTTTTCATTTCCTTAAGCATGCTGTATGGGCTAGTATTTGGTCTATTTTAAAGAAAGTCCCATGTGCTGCTGAGAAGAATGTGTATTCTGTTGTTGGATGAAGCACTTTAGATATCTATTAAGTCCATTAGTTTAAAGATTTGGTTCTTTAGCTGCCCAGTTCATAATAGCTAAATCTTGGAAACAACCTAAATACCCCTCGACTGAGGAATGGATAAAAAAGATGTGGTATTTCTACATAATAGAATACTGCTCAGCTATAAAGAATGATAAACTAGACATTTTCACTCTTAAATGGATGAGAAAATATACTTCTTTTGAAAATATACTTCTCAGTGAACTAAATGAGTCACACATGTGTAACCATTGCATTGTTGCACTTGTGTGATGAACTAAAAGAAAATCTATGTGTATGAAAAATTAGTTAAGACAGTTAAAGAAAAAGAACTTTGAATGAAAAGTAGTTTTCACAGGGTCATCTTAAGATTTCATTTTTAATGTGAAATGTTTATTTGAAAATAATAGAGCAATCATAACAAAAACATAGTCATATAGCTGGTTTGTCTTGATTCATTGAGGCAAAAGTTTGGTGCTAATAATTTTCTGAACAATGTTTCATGTCTATTTCTTTTATCCTAAACAATTTCTGTGAATATAATATGCAATGTGCAGCTTTTTGTTACTGTCCTATTGGCTGGTCGTGAAATTGTTTTGCTTTGGTTTCTTTCTTTCCTTTTATTTAAAATAAAAAAGATTTGGTTCAATTTTGATATTTCTTTGTTGATTATTTGTCTAGTTGGTCTGTCTGTTTGTAACAATGGGATACTGAGTCCAGGCTAAAATTCTGAATGTAAAATTTACTTTTCTCAGTTACGTTTAATACAGTACTTGAAACTTCAGCCAGAGCAGCCAGGCAACAGAAAAATAAAAAGCATATGTACAGGAGAGAAAGAAGTCAAATTATGTTTATTTGCAGATGAAATGATCTTGTACATAGATGGCCCAAAAGACTCCACCAAAAGACTCCTAGTAAACAAATTCAGCAAAATAACAGGATACAAAATACACTAAAATCAATAGTATTTCTATATACTAACAGTGAAGCTCTTCTGGTCTATGAGGTTTATGCTACATCTGCTGTAATTTTGATAGACTTGCCTTAATGAATAACTTTTCTCTGATAGTTTTTAGTAGTCTCTCTTTTTCGTTGAATTTGTGGAATTTTGATGTTTTGTAGAGAGGGTCTTTTCTGCTTGTGTCTATTTGGGGTTCTATATATCTCTTGTACTAGAACATTGAATTCTTTTCTAGATTTGAAAAGTTGTTTTCTATGATTTCAGTGGATAAATTTTTTCTTCCTTTGAGTCATCTTCTAGTTTTTCTCTTATTTTTGTAATTTAGATTTCTTTTTGAGTTATCTAGCTGATGTTGGATCCAACTTGGTGTCTTTTTAAGGTATCGTTGAGTTTATTATGATCTACTACATCCACATTGTCTTCAATTTTTGATATTCTGTGCTAATATTGGTTAAATCTGCTAGCCATGCTCTTTATTGAATTTTTCCTGTCGTGTGTTA
>RJWM01015335.1:13856-48212 GCA_004363535.1 Dasyprocta punctata
GTTGGATCCAACTTGGTGTCTTTTTAAGGTATCGTTGAGTTTATTATGATCTACTACATCCACATTGTCTTCAATTTTTGATATTCTGTGCTAATATTGGTTAAATCTGCTAGCCATGCTCTTTATTGAATTTTTCCTGTCGTGTGTTAGTGATCTCTTTTCATAATTTATAATTTCTTTTTTTTTTTTTTTTTTTTTTGGTACTAGGAGTTGAACTCACAACCTCGTGCTTGCCAGGCAGGAGCTGTGCTGCTGAGCTATATCCCCGGCTCCATAATTTGTAATTCTTTACCAGCGTTGTACTGTCTTAATTCATTAGTTTATTTCTTCTTTTAGTTCTTTGAATCATAGGTTGTGGGTGTAAAGCAAAATGTGATCATTTTAATATGTATTACTTAAGTGCATAACTTTGGATTTCTACTTCAAGTTACTTGTTCACATTTTTATTCTACTTTTCTGTAGGGCTGGCTTTATTTTTTATTGATTGTCAGACATTCCTCTGATAGCCTAGATTTTAGGTTCTTTTTCTGACTTAACCATCTTATTTTGTCATCTCTTTTAGGGTTAGGTGGAGAAATGGGTGTTGCCACATTGCCCAGGCTCATCTTGAACTCTTGGGCAAAAATAAACCTACTACCTCAGCTACTTGAGTTCGCTGGGAACACAGATGTGCTTTGGTACCCAAGTACAATGTGAATATCTTATTCCATTCAGAGATGTGGTAGAGCATTTGCCTGGCATGCCTGAAGTCCTAGGTTTAATAATTACACACACACACACACACACACGCACACACACACACACTAGTGTCTGTCAATTTGTTCATGATTTTCCTCATTGATCATTTTATTTTTGACATTATTGCTTTTGCAGTTTTAAGTTTTCCTCCACGTTTGTGTCCAAAAGTGTGGGAAAAGATGTTTTGAATTAACCTTACCTCTTATAACTCCAGGGATTTTGAGTTCTACTAGAGCACATGATTGTTCTGGAAGAAGTCTTGGTAAAGCTTAGTGTAAAAGGAAATGAAAGCAAGACCTTAGTCCCAGTAGAATGCTGCTGAGACAGCACAAGATACTTTGCTAAGATATGTCCAAAAGAACAGTAAACATGGAGTCCAGAAATAGCCAAAGATGGTCCCTGGGATAGTTAAACAATTAAGTTCTCACTTACCTGTACTTAACCTCTCCTATTTCCTACTTCTGCTTTTTGTAAAGAAAAGACTAATAAAAATAATCACAGAAAACTGGAGACTGTGGTCCCCTCAATCCCATAACTTTGTCTCTCTCTCGTTTTCTTTCCATCTGCTACACCTTGTTTTCGGGACCTGTCACCTCATAGAAACCAACACAAAAGTAGCCATCTGCATTATCTTCTATAGAGCTTTGCCTTGTTCATTTAGCCTTTAGTCATATGAATCTGTTTCATTTTTTGTTTTAAGTCATGGGGCTTTTCAGAGGTGCTGGTTCTAGGGTGTGTGATGCTGGGATTAAGGATGCTGCATCCTGGGTGAGTGCTACCTGACCTGAATGGAATATGAAAGACAAAAAGAGAGCTGTTGGTTGCAGCTGTTGTTTTTGGTGCTGCTGCTTGTCTTTTGTTGCCTCCTGACTGCTCTGTGATGCCCCACTTCCATGCTACCCTCCCTTGGAGCCAACTGTTGATGGACTGAAACCACTACAAACTGTGAGTCAAATCAAACCTTTCCTTGCTTTAACTTTTGTTGTTGGGTGTTTTGTCTCAGCAACAAGAAAAGTAACTAAGACAAGTGCATATACAGACAATTCAATTGATGAGTAAAGGGTATTTTAGTCTCTTTATTGGTTCTAAAACAACTATTGATTTGTCATTTCTTTTTTTTTATTTTAAAGATAGTAAAGTACAACAGAACATAACAGAACAAAGTCAATTAAAATAAAGCAGTGGAATTGGTACAGAACTTCAAAGATCGATAATGTGGGTACAATAGCTACTATAGTATATCTTGTTATCTTCAGACTAGCTGACCATTCCAACAAGTGTAGTAAAATTGAACCAAAAAACAAAGCAGAATAAAACCAATAAAAACAGAATATAAAATAAAGCAAAGAATAAAAAATAATAATAATGGTCAGAGTAAAGCAAAACGGTGAGAACCATATTGGGCCTCGAAGGCTAGACAGAAGAGAGTCCCCCATATTTGCCACATTGCCTACTATCATCTTCCAATGAGATGCTCAGGCTGCCTATCAGAGGCCTACAAAATCTACGAAAAATACCAACATTTAGTTGCTCAATGTTCCCCAATTGCTATCAATTTACCCAGACCTCTCACCAGCAGGTTGCTTACAGGGGTGGGGGGGTGGGGGGTGGAATATCATGTCCTTGACTTCAAGCCCGTGCACAGGTGCTGCGTGGGTCCTGCGGGTTGCGGCCCAGGCGGGCCCATTCTGGTTCTCCTTCGGGATCCGTGCAGGGCCAGACCCCGGAAGGCAAATGAGTTCTCTCTTGATGTGAGGCGGCGCCACGCTGGCCCAGCAGGTTGTCGATTTGTCATTTCTTGTATCTGCATTATTTTCTTATCCTTTGAGTAGCATTGCACTGAAGCCTGCTTTCTGCATATGAGTGAACACTACATGGCCTTTTCTACTTGTTTCTTCATTTTACAGTTTGGGAACTACCCATCTTAAAAGAGTGTTGTTCTTTCTGTTGGAAATGAAATATTCTCTAGCTGCGCTGTTTGATATGATTAGCCATAAGTTATATTTGCCTGTTGAGCACTTGAAATGTGACTAGTGCAACTGAAGAGCTAAAATCTTAATTTTATTTAATTTTAATTAATTTTGAATTTAAATAACCACATGTAGCTAGTGAGTACTGTATTATACTATATAGCTTTAAAGTTTGAGCCAAGGGTTTCATGACCATTTTTTGTATATCTAGAGAGAGCTTGGAAATCATTAGAGGAATGTTTGCAGAATTGTTAATTGTTCTGAGTCTTGGCGTTGCTAATGTTCTCTCCCTTCCTCTCTTTGATAAAATCTAGGTTACTTAGTGATACTAAAAGTGGGGGATCCCTTGAATGTTAGAGGAGTTTGGTTTTGAATAAATAGATGTACTTAGTTGGCTTTGGGCTTTCCATGATCTGAGAACATTTTAAATTAATGTACTTACCACTGTAATAGGATGTCTTTAATTCTCTCAGGAAGATATCTGGATGGGGAATACTTATGTCAAATGGTTTTAGTTTTTTGAAGAATCTCCATATTTATTTTCTTAGTGGGTCATACTAGTTTACATTCCCATAAACAGTGTAGAAGCCTGCTCCCTTCCACCCTCATGCACAGCCTCGCCAGCATTTATTATTGTTTGATTTCTTGATGATAACCATTTTTTTCTGGGGCAAGATGGAATCTCAGTGTGGTTTTAATTTGTATTTCTCCAGTGGCTGGTGATGTTGAACATTTCTTCATGTATTTATTGGCCATTTGTAATTCTGTGCAGTGTCTATTCATTTTAGTTGCCTGTTTTTTGATTGAATCTTTTATTTGAGGGAGTGTCTAATTATTTTGAGTTCTTTATATATTCTAGATATTATCTGTCCATGTTTTCAGCAGGATAGAAGCAGTTTATATGCCTGTCAATAGATGAATGGATAAAAAAATGTGGTACTATATTTACACAGTACTACTGTGCCAGAAAGAAAGGTCAACTTGAGTCATTTGTAGGAAAATGGATGTACTTGGTAACTGTAAGTGAAATAGATCAGACACACAAGCTTAAATAGCACATGGTTTGTCTTACATGAGAAACCCAAATTATAAATGAAGAGCAAGCTAAAATAGAAAATAGGGAGGTAAATCTTTCTTAAAGGGGAAAAGGGAAGGCCAAAAGATGGAGGGAGGGGGGATAAAGGAGAGATGGAGGTGAGGACAAGGGAATGAAAAAAGGAATTAAGATGTGTTATGTATATGTACTGACTTCACACAAGGAATGTAAACATGTATTGAAACATGTACTAATTAAACTTTCTTTAAGAAAAATTAGTGCAATTACTACTACTGCCTGAACTTTAAAAATGTCACTTATGTAAACTGTAACCTGAATGTTTTAACACCTCCATTTGTAAATATACTTAATATGTAGCTTATTTTCTCATATTCTGTTCCATTTAACCTCTAACCTGATTGTTTCTTTCCATTTTTTCCTTTCTTTGTCTCTCTGTCTCTCTGCCCCCGCCGCCGCTTTTTTTTTTTGTGATGGGTTCTCACTATGTGGCCAAGACTGGTCTCAAGGTCTAGGCTTGCCAGGCATGATTGTGCATCCTGTAATCCAAGCACTTTGGAGATTGAGGAAGGATGGTTGCAAGTTTGAACAACAGCAGCAAAACAAAAACAAAAACAAAAAGTGAGGAACCTGGGTTCACTCTCCATTATTATTAAAAACAAACAAACAAACAATTTGGGCTCAAGTGATCCTCTTGCCTCAACTACCCAAGTAACTGGGACCACATGTGTGTATTATCACACCTGATTTTTTTTTGTTTTTAAAAATTTTATTGCATGTGTAGGTATCTCCAGTCTATTGAGTTTTGCTTTTTTGGTTTTGTATTGTATAATGTGAATTTTTTCATGTAATATTGCTTGTAATTTTGATGTTGCTTATAGTGCATTTATAGTTATACTCGTGTATGAATGGATAATATATTTTCATTCTATTGAAGATTGTCATTTTATGTACATTTGAGTTGTTTCCTATGTTACTGTCATAAACTTCTATGACAGTTCTTTTCCTAGTTTTCTATATCCACAGGGGATTGGTTCTAGAATCCTATACCTCCATAACAAGATTGCACTGTCTCACTGGTGTGAGAAATCGCGTATAAATAAGAACCAAAATGTACAAGAGATGTGGTGAATGGGAAAGAAATTGTTCAAAAGGAAAGAGGAACTAGGAAAGCGGGAGGGGGAAAGGAAGGAAGGAAGTGAAAAGAAAAAATGAGAAAAGAAGGATAACACGGAATCAGAGGTTTATAAATACATATGGGAAGAGGGTTAGGCAGGGGAGGGGAAAGGAAGGCGGGGAAAAAGACAAATCAAGGTATATCATGTACAGGTACAAAATTCCTGTGATGAATGTGATCATTGTACCTAAACTGTACCAATAAACTAAAAAAAGACCTTTTAGCTTGAATTTATTCTAGTGTAAAAATTTAAATGCTGATAAGTAGCATTTATCATATAATTCTGACATGTTATTTATTTATTTTGAGAGAAGATCTCTTGTTTGGCCTGGCTTTGAATTCACTATGTATTCCAAGCTGGCCTTCAATTCACTGTGATCCTCCTGTCTCAACTTCCCAGATGCTGGGATTACAGGAGTGTGCCACCATGACTGGCTAATTATGATGTTTTAAATTTGCATTGTGAATTTTTCCTTTGAGTTGTGGTTTACATGGAAGTATTTTCAAAATATATTTCTAAATGTAAGTGGAGTTTAAATTTAGTAACTTCTGATTTGATTGCATTGTGATTACAGAATTTTGTGTAAATGATATACTGAGTTGAAATTTGTTAAATTTATATGGCAGATTTTACAAACATTTTGTTGTTGAAAGTTCTATAATGTTGAATGCTGTTTATTTCTATGAAATCCGAGCAGATAGGATTCTATGGCTGATTAGACTTTATTCTCCTTTGATCAGTTTTTTGGTCTGACAGACAATGCATGTAAGAACATCTTTATGTGTATCTGTACAACTGGGAGTATATATGGAGTGGAAATTCATATTAATTACTTTTAAAAACTATATGTTTTTTAAATTAGGATCAAGATTGATGCAATTTATAATCTGCAGTGTGTGGTTTGTATTTATTTCATCTATATCCTTTACTGTTCTTAGCATTAGCAAACTTAAAACTGTTTTCCAGTTAATTGTGTAGTAAAAATTACTGTCTCTTTCTTTTGATTTACAGTCTTTAGGTATGAGTGAGATGTATTCACTATTTATTTTTCTTCTGGAGGCCACCTATTCGTCTTCATAGCCCATTTTTTACTATGGTCTTTGTGTTTCTTGTTTCTATATAAAATTTCTCCTTTGCTGTATATGTCAGGTTGAAAAGGGTTAAAGTTTGCCTACTACCTAGATAGTGCTTGCTCTTTGACTTGCTTAAAAATGTTATTTATTGTAGAATTGGATGATGGATCTTCTCAACAAGATCATTTCATGAGAAGTCACTTTGCCTCTGGGAGGAGTTTGGGAAATAGAGGTATGTATTTTAGTCTTTCCTTAATCTGAATTGTTGAATGAGGGTCCCCCCCCCCGCCCCCGTACCAGGGATCAAACTCACAACCTCACGCCTGCCAGGCAGGTGTTTAAGCCACTGAACCTTGGGTTTTTTGAGGCAGGGTTGCACTAAGTAGTTCAGGCCAGTGTTGCACTCACGTTGTAGCCCAAGCCGGCCTCGAACTCAAAGCGCTCCACCTACCTCAGTCTCCCAAGTGCTGGCATTAAAGGCATGCGCCACCACGCCTGGTTTGAATTGTCGAATGATGAAGTAGAGGGTTTTGGGCAAAGCTAAGCCTGTCTCCTCATCCCCCATAGTAGGGATTGAACCTAGAGCCCTCATACTTAGCTACATTCCCAGCCCTTTTAAAATTCATTCATTCATTCATTCAACATGGTCCTGAGGATTTAATCCAGGTCCTTTGCACTAAGATACTTCTCTATCCATTTTTTTTTAAGCTTTTTATGTTGAGAGAGGTTTTCACTAAGTTACTAAGTTGTTCAGGCTAGGAGACCAAGGGCTTGCTAAGTTGCCTGACTGGGTTCAGACTTCTGCCTCAACCTCCTAGAGTGGTGAGATTAAGGTGGACACCACCAAACTGAGCTTTCAGTCTTTTATAATTCAATGTATGGTACATTTTGTTGGGATAATGAGCTCATAATTTTTTCAAGAGTCAGTGTCTTTTTGTGTTTTACTTCTTTGGAAAACTATGACTTGGTTGAGTTGACTGAACAGACATACTGGTTGGACTGGACAGACAGATTGGTTGAACAGATTGGTTGGACAGATCCTTCACCTGTTTCTTAATGTATGATTACTAATTTCTAACAGTGGACTTGGGAACGTGTTTGTAAAAGCTTTAGAGATTAGGATGAAAAAAGACCTCTTTTTTAATTTTTATATTTCTTAGGAAAGGGAGCATGGGAAGCATTTCTTAGCTCATGGATACTAAACTTATAAGATTATTTTCACAGGCTCAAGTTTTCACAGCACCGGGGATCAAACTCACAACCTCATGCCTGCCAGACAGGTGCTTAAGCCACTCAGCCAAACTCCCAGCCCTGATTTTTTGAGGCAGGGTTGCACTATGTAGCTCAGACCAGCCTTGTGCTTGTGTTGTAGCCCAAGCCGGTCTTGAACTCACAACGCTCCTCCTACCTCAGCCTCCCAAGTGCTGGGATTAAAGGCACATGCCGCCATGCCTGGCAGGCTCGAGTTTCTATTTTAATTTTTTTTATTTTTTATTTTTTTGGCACTGGGGATTGAACTCACAACCTCGGGCCTGTCTTCCAAACACATAAGACTTTTAGGGGACGTTATAGATCTAAACCTAATAATTTACCTTTTGTCCCCAAAGTCTCATGTCCATCTCTTGATGATAAATGCATTTAGTCACTAAGAGTTGCCAGTCTTAAAGCCGGGTGTGGTGGTGCATGCCTTTAATCCCAGTACTAGGGAGGCTGAGGTAGGAGGAATGTTGTGAGTTTGAGGCCGGCTTGGGCTACAATGTGAATGCAAGGCCAGTCTGACCTACATGATACGACCTTGCCTCAAAAAACTAGGGTTGGGAGTTTGGCTCAGTGGCTTAAGCGCCTGCCTGGTAGGTGCAAGGTTGTGAGTTCGATCCCAAGTGCCACAGAAAAAAACACAAAAAACAAAAAAACATAGCTGTCTATACCTTCAGACATAGTAAATCAAACAGAGGAGACTAGGACCACTAAAAACAAAACAATGAGGGCAATAAAGGACTTCCAAACAAGATAATAGTAAATCCAAAGTAGCTACAATAATATATCTTGTTATCTCTGAAATAGATGCCCATGCCATTGGATATAATAAAATCAAACAAGGTGCAACAGGATAGAACCCAACCCAGCAAAACAATGAAAATGATGCAGGACTTCAAGATAATAGGGAATTAATGGCTATCACCTTCAGAAAGAGATCCTCCATAGATGCTACAATTGCATATTGTTATCCTCTGAATACATGATCAGACTATCAGTTTAGGCCTGCAAAGTCAGAGAAACACTAAACCACAAGCATTAAGTTGTATTTTACGTCAATAGCTATCTTCATAGCCTGTTTCTATGGATTAGCTGGTTGCTTATGGGGAAGGGTTGGCTCTTCTTGTCTCCCAGCCTGTGCACCAGAAGGGGCTGGTGTCTGGATCTCCCCTCAGCGGCCTGCACATAGCGCCGGCTCACTGGGAGGGCTTGCTTCTTGTTGACCTCTTGTTCTCCTCCCCTATAGTTTGGGAATGGCACCAACTCATGGAAAAAGGCTGGCATCTGGATCTGTACCAGTGGCCCACCCATAGCACCAGCTGGCAGGAAGGGCTTGTTCTTTGCCCCGCAGTCTGCGAATGGCACCAAGTCGTGGGAAAAAGCTGGCATCTAGATCTCCTCCCAGTGGCCTGCACATGGCTCCAGCTTGCAGGGAGGTCTTGCTTGTTGACTTCTTTGCAGAGTCTTTTCTGAGACTCAAGGCAAACAGTCAGCTGTGAGTGTCTGTAAAAATGAAAGTGTTAAATACTTTCAGCATACAGGGGAAGCATTCCCATTCCAAAAGAGTAGAATAGGGAGATAAAAAGGAATGGGACCAAAGCAAGACCAAAATCCATCAGGGCAAACATTAAATCTATGTCTAGCACCTGGGGCAAGATGTGAGCCTCAAAAGGCTTGGGCAACCCCACCTCTTCATCATTCCCTGTTGCAACCCTCATGTCCTCTCTTTTGGGGTGGCTCTGCTCAATTCCCGCAGTTTTCCTCTGCAGACATTCCATGTTCTTGACACTTCTAGCTGGGTCTTTACTACACTTACAGCTTCACTCTCACAGCTTTACATAATGACCTCTGAGAAGCACAGTGCTTGCCCTCCCAGGCCTTCCTCTAAAATCTTGGTGGAAGCCTCCCTGTAACGCATTCATTCTATGTGTCTGTAGAACCAGCACAACACAAACAATGCCAACTGCTGTCAGCTTCAGCTGTAACCAGGCATTGTTGGACCTCAGAGTTCCTGGATAGCTAAGCATGGTTAAATGAATCCTTGTAAATCAATTCCTTAGGTGGCCCTTCTAGAGCAGGGATACCAGGGGCTTTCTTCTCAAGTGATAGCTTTACAGTTTTGTATCGTAGAGTTTAGGAAGGATGGGTCTTGCTGATTCCTCGATAGTTTAAAGCCGTCTTCCCCATTTTCCTGATGCAAAGTATTTGGCTTCTTTTTAATGCTAATCTCTTCAGTAACCATGTTCTCCTTTACCCTAATTTTGCAGGTTTCTTTTCTGTTGAAATGACAGACTTTTTGTATCTGTTTTTTGCTCTTCATTTTCACTGTAGATCTGCCTAAAAGCAGCTTAGTAGTGCCCATGTTATAGCCTGATGTGTTTAACTGTTTTAAAGGGAATACAATGCAAGGAAACAGGAAATTGTACATCAGCCTTAAAGATTACTTATCAGTACCTTAGCCAGCCTTATTTGTATTACTTAGAGCCAGTTGAAGGGAGAAGAAAATAGCATTGCCATCTCTGTACATATCAGTACGTGGAGACAGGCCCCATTTAAATAATGCAGAGGTGGTAGTTGTGCATCCCAGGAGAGCCGTCCACTTGGTTTTCTACAGGCTTTACTGTCTGCATACCTGGTCTTCTGAGCTGTGACCAGAATCACTCATCACATTTGGCATACAGCATTCTAGAAGCCAGCATTTCCAAATCTTTCCAGATTTTTTTCTGCAAACCAGTTCCAAAGACTTCTAAATCATATGGTCGAGTACTGTCATAGATCCTCCTTTCTCAGCCTCCTTAGTGCTGCAAATATAGGTATGAGCCACTTTGCCCAGTTTGAGAGTCAACATTTTAAATTTTTAAAATTTTATGAACGATTACCAAGAATTACTGAGGATTTCTATATTACCGAGAAGGGAAAAATTGTCACACTTTATAATTTAACTTACATTGTTAATTATTAATATATAATTATAATTAATTATAATTTAACTTCCATTGTATTTTAATTTAACTTACATTGTTCTTTGGAAGATGAAACGATTGGGAATTGTAAAATTTCAAATTTTTGATATTTTTAATAGAAAGTGTATAGTGATTATACTAACATACATTTCTTAGTTTCCCATGTACATACAGAGGAGTACAGGATATTTGAGGAAAAATAATACTGGTTTTTTTTTTTTTGTGGCACTGGGGATTAGACTCACAACCTTGCTCCCACCAGGCAAGCGCTTAAGCCGTTAGGCCAAACTCCTGGCCCTAGTTTTTTTTTTTTTTTCCCTGCGGCACCAGGGATTGAACTCACAACCTCGCACCTGCCAGGGCAGGCATGTAAGCCACTGAGCCCAAACTCCCGGCCCTAGTTTTTTGAGGCAGGGTCGTACTATTGTAGCTTAGGCCGGTCTTGCGCTCTCATTGTAGCCCAAGCCAGCCTTGAACTCACAACGCTCCTCCTACCTCAGCCTCCCAAGTGTTGGGATTAAAGGAATGCGCCACCACACCCGACTGCGGCCCTAGTTTTTTGATACAGGGTCGCACTGTGTAGTTCAAGCCATCCTTGTGCTCACTTGTACCCCAAGCTGGCCTCGAACTCACAATGCTCCACCTACCTCATCCTCCTGATCTCGCACTTGACAGGCAGGTGCTTATGCCACTGAACTAAATCCCTGGCCTGGAAAAATAATGTTGGCTGAGAAGAAAGTTGTTTTTAACTTAAAAAGAATGGGGCTGAAAAATTGGCAGAAAGCTGATCTAACCCTGAATGAGTTTTCATTCAATATATATAACTTGCATATTGTTGATTTCCTTTTAAAGAGCATCAGAACTACTTGGCCCTAATTTTTTTTAAATACAGAGGTAGATGGTATTGTTTTTTTTTAAAGTTTGCAAGTTTCATTTTGTATTTTTGTACAGGTTTTTCAAATAAGTTTGAAGAAAGTGATAACTGTGGGTTCTTGAAAGGTAAGTTCAGTGTTTTTGTAGTAACTTTTAAAAATGCAGTGTCAAGAGCACATTCTGAAGAGTTATTAAATATTTGAGTTTGGTGTAGTTCTCCTTTATTTAAATCCAACTTTATGAAGTGACTGTATCTGAGGCCCTAGCCAGGGATATTTTCTGGTTTGTAGATGAATTCAGCAATCCTAATGTGACCTTTTGGCACCTGGCTCAGTAATCTCTGCGGTACAACTTTTGAATGCTGGGCTACTTTTAGAAAAAGAGGATAGGTAAAAGAAAGGACAAATCAAGAATTAAAACTCTACTGCACATATAAACACAGTTCAGGACCATTTTCATTCTAAGAGAAAGGTGATTCTTTGTTTTTTTTCAATTTGGCTGACTGACTGATTCTTTGTTTTTTTTCAATTTCAATGACTGTGTAGCCCAGTCATTGAACTTTTGATCCTCCTGCCTTAGCCTCTTGAGTGCTCGGATTATACATGTGTGCCATCACTCTTGGCAAGAGAGATTTTTAAGAGTGTATATCACTGTTGAAACTAGAAATATTTCTGTCATATGTACTAACATTCTGTTTTGGAGCAATGCAGAGAATGATGAAAATAGAATAATGTCATCAGGAGATGCTAGACTATAATAATAAACATTGCCAAGGGCTTGAAACTTGTTATAAAAGCCTCCTTGGTGATTCTGATACTTCCTTTATTTGGTAACCGTTGATCTGTGGAATTTTTATAATGCATATGCTTTGGAGTTCCAGGCTTTATGTCCCTGTCCTGTTTCCTTCTAATTGAATGAAGGTAGAGCACGTTGTTTAGTTTCTCTAGGCCATAGTCACCTAACCTGTAAAATAGAGGCCATCCATTTTATAGGTTTCAAGCAGACTAAGTGAGAGTTCACATAAAAACATAAAACACAATACTGGATGCCTTTGTTAAGTACTTCATAAATGCTGTCTGTCTTGGATGGGGAAATAACTCAGTGGTACAGAGCTTATCTAGCACGTACAAGACCCTAGGTTTGACCCACTAGCATTGTATACTTATATATATTTGGAGCTTGATCTTACACTGTTTTCTAAATCGAAATCAAAAATAGACCTGATCACCTGCAAACTATTTTGAAATAAGGTTGGATTTTAATGTGTCATATAAGTGTTTTCTCCAAACTGTTGCCAGTCTCATTCTTTTCTCTTTTTTCCTGTCTCAAATAAAAACTTACCTAATATAGAACTAGTTAAAAATTTTTTTTTGTCTTTTTTTTTTGAGACAGGGTCCATTACATAGTTTAGGCTGGCCTCCAATTCACTGTGTAGCCCAGGCTGGGCTTGAACTTGCAGTACTCCTTCAGTTTCTCAAGTGCTGGGATTAGAGGTGTGTAATACCACACCCAGCTAGAGTCAGTATGTATGTATGTATGTATGTATTTTTGGTACCAGGAATTGAACTCAGGACCTTGCACTTGCCAGGCAGGCACTGTGCCACTGAGCTATATCCCTGGCCTAGAGTCAGTATTTATGAGACAAAAACCAGTCACTCTTTCCCATTTCTATTTAATAATTTCTGTTCTAATTCTCACTATGTTTAACTCATTCAATATTCAGATCATTTTCACTTATCTAAAGACCTTCCACATAGCCCAGGTGTATTAGTCACTTTCTTATCACTGAGATAAAACAACTAACTTGCGCAATTTAAAGGAAGAGAGGCTTATTTTGGCTCATGGTTTCAGGGATTCATTCATGCACAGTTAGCTGGTTGCAAGACAAATAGAAAGAAGGAAGGGAATGATGAAGGAAACCTGCTTAACCCATGTCAGCCAAGATGCAGAGACCCAAGGGAGAATCCACAGTCAAGAGGTTTCACCCTTTGAGGTCATACCCCCAGTGACTTGTCTCTTCCTACCACACCTCACCTCCTGACAACATATTTAGCTGTGAACCTATCAGTAGAGTAATATAATTATATTTCCCTCATGATCCTGTCACTTCCAGAAGCCTCACTTCTGAACACACCAGACTTTGGGTGTGTAGGGGGCCATTTTGGATCTAAACCACAGTAGTAGGTGGCTTTTCTAGGGATGACAGGGGAGACAATGTATGAATGCAAAAATTAGTTTGTCACAGAACTAAGTGAAAACTTTTCTCCAGAGTAGTCTTTTTTTTTTTTTTTAAAAACTTTGGACGTTCCTGTTTTTATTCTTAGTTTCTGTAAAAGAAAAAACAATATGTAGGTCAAATTCTTTCATTTTCACAATTATTGACAAGCCCCTGATGGTGTTTTGAGATCATGATAGAAGCTTTTGTTTACACGAAAAATTGTGTTCGTGATTTTTTTCCCATTTCTATTTTTCCTTGAGCTAGTACAGTGTAGTAATAAAGAGTTCAGATTTTGAAATTGGATGCCCTAGGTTTGAGACTTAGGTCCTCCTCTTGGCAGTTGTGTTATGTTGAAGGTATTTATTAACCTTTTTGTATTTCATTTTCCCTACTTATAAAACGAGGACTATGCCCATTTCATAAGGTTTTTGTGAGATTTAAAAGGTTAATACAGAACTGGAAATAAGGGTCTGGGTTTGATCTTCAGCATTGGAAAAAAACCAAAAATAAAAAACAAAATAAAAATAAACTGGATGTAGTGACATGCTTGTAATGCAGCTACTCACAAGGCTGGCAGGAGGATCACTAAGGGCAGTAGTTAGACCGTAGACTGAACAACATAGACCTGTCCGGAAAAAAAAAAAAGAATAATGCCAAACACACACTACATTATGTATGTGTTATTATCTTTATGTTGTATAATTAATAGACTTTACCTGATCTTGTGATCATTGTCTTACTTCTCTTTGTGCTAGGCTTTATTTTCTAGCTCTATAGAGTTATATCTTTTTTTTCCCATACGATAACTTTGTTTTGAAGTACTTTAATAATTCAGAAGTATTTGTCTACTGTGGTTCAAAAAGGGGCCTGCAACTAGACTTCTGTGGGTCATTGTTAAGTAGACTGATGTGTTACATAGAAATTTAACATCTGGCCTGCAAGCTGTTTGGTCACTTGATGTCATTACTATTACATTAATGTCTCAGATATTAACATTAATGACATGTACAAAGATCTCTTGAAATCATCTATGAATTTCTCAAATTGACTTTGTTGGAATCTTCTGGTAAGCTTAAAATTATACAAACATAGAACTTTTTAAATTTTGTTACTCATTTCTTGCTGTAACTCTGCACTTTCAGGATATATTCTGAGAGTGGGGGCTGGGCATCTTTTTATGTAACTCTCCAGACAGCCTTCAATGAAGAGTGATCCTTGTATCACTGTTTAGAAACCCTGGTAATGTACTTTAAAAGTCAGGATACCCTCAAATTGTTTCATTCAGGTGAATAAAGTTTTGCATACATATTTAAGAAAGCTCTGAGATCTTAGAGTTACTAAGAAAAATAACAAAAATATATAATATTATAAAGAGAACAGCCGTGTTTCTAGTGATCTGTAGGTCACATTTGTGAACCATTTGATTGCTTAATAGTTCAGATATTTCTGAAACCATGGTCAGAGAGACATTTATAAAATTCTTTATTTTTTGGCTTCTGCGCCTGCATTAGCACTTGGTAAAATAGTGGGTTCTCAATGTTATATTTAAAACTTAGTATTTTAGATACAGTAGATATTTTGTATATGTACTCTATTCTGAAGAATGTCTTTATATTTGTTAAATCTCAAGAATTAAGTTTATATTTTTATTAATTTGATTTTTGGCTAATTTATTTTGTGACAGTTCTATTCTGTAGATCTTATGTCTTCAAAGTTTATTCTTTGGATGTTACTCACTTGTTAAATTTTTATTTAAGAATCTAATAATGAATGTGAAGATAATCAAATACGGAACAGAGGGTTTTCCAGGAGAGGCGGTAAGGATCATGTTTTAGAACAATTTGTAATTAAGACAGAGATTCTAAACCAACAAAATAGACTTTCAAAGAGCTGAAATAAAGATTCTAATTATGAAAACTTTTGAAGTATTTTAAAGAAAAATACTTGGGCATGTATTTTCTGCTTTTAATACCTGACTAAATACTTAGTGTATACCACGTCCACTTCCTAATATTTCTGGATCTTTGATTTTTTCCCCCCTACTACCTCAAGAATGTGCTTTAAATTATAGAAAAAGATATACCATGAATGTTTATTAGTCACTACTTAGAGAAAACAGATGCGTTTGTCTTTCAATGAAATGATTAGAAATTTGGGTGAAAGAAAGAATTTTACATTTTTTTTTGTTTATATCTAGCAGTATTTTGCCATACTCTGCTCATTCTAGCTTTAGTGAATTTGAAGTAAGATGTAAAAATTATCATGTGTATTTCTCCATTATATCTGAAAGCATGTTAAAATGGTAACAAAAAACCACAAACAACATAATGAAATTGCTACTAAACTGCTACAGATGTGCAACTCTGTGATAAAATGACTATGTTTGAAACTACTTGGCAGATACATGGTAGTGTTTTTGCTGCAGTTTGGGATCATCCCCTTTTTGTCCCCATTAGATGGTTAGTAGCTGTTGAACAGCAGGCCTTCTCTCAGAAAACTAGCTAGTACTTCTGTCTGGATTTTACAATATCATGAATCTTACTGTAATTTCATAAAGTAGTAGAGAATGTTAAAAAGTTTCACTTTTTATGTTTTTTAAATTTTTTATCTTAAAGAGGATAAAACCGAGGAAAATAAAACAATAAAACCAATCAAAATAAACCAGTATAAGTGATATAGGACTTCAAGACCTTATGAAATCAACAATAGTTACCATAATGCCTTTTGTTGTCTTCAGAATAGCTGCAGTTACCTTCAAACATAGTAAAAATCGAACAAAATAGGATAGAAACAATAAAGACAAAACAATGAATACAGGACTTCAAAACAAGCCAATAGTAAATCCATATTGGCTGCCATGCTATGTCTTGCTATCTTTCATATAGCTACTCATGCCATCAGATTTAACATAAAACAAAAGAGGATAAAACCCAACCCAACGAAACAATGAAAATGATACGGTTTCCTTGCCAGGATAGCTTCTTGGTGAGGTCTGGTTCTCTCCCTCCACAGTCCATGGATGGTGCTGACTCACAGAGAGAGGCTTGGGTGTGGGTGTGCCCACTCAGGCAGCAGCCTGCTCATGGCTCTGGTTTTCATGCAGGGATTACCTCCCAGTGAGGGTGAGGCCTGGTTCTCTGCCCCCCACCCATCCGCAAATGGTGCTGACTCTCAGAGAGAGGCTTGGGTGTGGCTGTCCCCATTCTGGAGGTTCCACTTTTAGCATTGCCTTTTTTTTTTTTTTAGAGGATAGTAATAGAGATCAAACCCAGGGTCTTGCATTTGCTAGGAATGTGTTTACAATTAGTCTACATCCCCACCCCTTTTTCTTTTAGATTGTATTTTGAGACAGAATCTTGTTGATCTGTGCAGGCTGGCCTCGAACTTTTGATCTTCCTCAGCCTCCTGAGTCTTGAGATAATAGAACTGCAGCATGCACTCAGCTGCCCTTCTTTTTCTTTTTTTTTGGTACTGGGAATTGAACTCACAACCTTGCACCTAACAGGCAGGTCCTTACACCACTGAGCTAAATCCCCGGCCCTTTCTTTCTTTTTAACAACCAGTTTTTAGCACAGTATTCAGAAAACACTGTCCACATTTTAAAATTCCTAATTATTGTCTGAAGAATAGCACATATCTTCCTATTAAATTTAAATCCATTCATGTTTAAGTGAGGCAGTCAAAAGCTATTTGCAACTCTCTGTGCTTGGTTCTGACTTATATAGACTAGCAGTGTAGGGTGGTTAGCAGAAACACAGCCTTTTTATGGGGTATTCCTGATTTCCATTTTCTGTGGGTATACACATTTGAGAATAGGAAACTAGCACATACTGGTCACTCAGTAAATATGTGTGTATATAAATTTATATTGCGATATGCCGTAACATAGGCAGTTGTACATATCATAAATATATAATGCAGTGGTTTTTCACACACTGAACACAGCTTGCTACAGTGTGCTCACCAGCAACTAGATCAAGAAATGAAAATTATCAGCACATTGAAAGCCCCTTTCATGCCTGTTTTCACTGACACCAACCCCACTCCTGAAGATTTACCCTCTTATGACTTCTGACACTTTGAATTAATTTTGTGTGTGTATGTATTCGAAATAAAAGAAATTATATGATATGTGGTGTTTTAAAATTGGTTCATGCTTGTAGTATACAGTTACATTCATCAGGGGAAGTTGGGAGATGACATTTCTCAGTTTCTTTTTTTAAACTCCTTCCCTTCTCCCCTCCTCCCTGTCCTTCTTAGACCCTTTCTTTCATATATATTATATATTATAAAATTATACTTATAAATATTTGTAATGTACATGTTATATATGTATTATAAAATATGTGTATTTTTAAAAATACTTGATTGGAGTACATAATGATCGTGTTCTTTGTAGGAACTTGGTGAATGTACACAGTACTTTACAACCCCACTTTAATCTGTTTTCCTGCCCCTTCCTCCCCTTTCCATCTTTCAGTTCCCTTTCCATTTGCTGAAGATTAATCTCATTACTTGCTGCTTCCTACTGTCTGCTTTTTTTTTTTTCTTTTGAGACAGGGTCTCACTATGTAGTTTGAGCTGGCCTTGAACTCACTTTGCAGCCTAGGCTGGTCTCGAACTCGCAATGCTCCTCTTGCCTCCGCCTCCCGAGTGCTGAGATTACAGGCGTGAGTCACCATGCCCGGCTTTCTACTGTCCATTTTTTATTTTGCACTTTATTTATATATTGTGGTTCCCATAAAACAGAAACCATGAAATATTTAAACATGTGTCCAATTTATTTCACTTAACATTATGATGTGATGATGTAACCGTTTTCCTACAAATAACTCGTTTTTTCTTCATCATGGTAACATTACTCTATTGTGTATAAATACTCCATTTTCATTATCCATTCACCTGTTTATGGACATTTAGGCTGTTTCCAAGACATCTATTATGAATTGTATTGCTATAAACATGGGTATAGATATATCACAGTGTAATGATGTCTTTAAACCTAGTTAGGAAATAGATGGGTCAAATGGACTATTTCTAGTTTTTTGAGGAATCTCCATACTGACTTCCATAGTGGTTTTACCAGTTTACACTCCGACCAACAATGAAGAAGGCTTCCTTTTTCCCTTGCAGCCTCCCCAGCATTTGTTATTTGATTTCCTGCATATAGCCATTCTTTCTGAGATAGAATCTCAGTTTTAATTTGCATTTCTCAAATGACCAGTGATGTTGAGTATTTTTTTGTGTATTTATTGACCATTTATATTTCTTCATTCAGGAAGTGTCTGTTCATCTCAGATGCTCATTTTCTAATTGGGTCTTTAAATGTGGGAGAGTTTATTGCCTAACCATAATCCAAAGTGAATTCTTTACATACTCTAAATATTAGTCCTTTGTCTGAGTACTAACTCAGACAAAATTTTTTTCCATTCTGTGGATTTGTGTTTCTTTCAGTGGTTTTCTTTGCTGTGCAGGAGCTTTTTATATTTTTATTTTTATTTTGGGGGTCAGTCTCACTATGAAGTGAATGCTGGCCTTGAACTCACTTGTGTAGCCCAGGCTGGCCTTGAACTCACAGCAGTCCTCCTGCCTCAGCCTCTTGAATGCTGGGATTACTGGCGGGCTCCACTACATCTGGCTGCAGAAGCTTTTTAATTTGATGTGCTCCCATTTGTTGCTTCTTGGTATTATTTCTTATACTTCTGAAGTTATGCCTCTGTCTTTAAGAGTTTTAGCAATTTTGTCTTCCAGAAGATTGTTTTTGTTCTAATGTTTAGACCTTTCACTCATTTTGACTTTAGTTTAGTGCATAATGAGAGATAGGTCTAGATTCAACCTTCCGCATATGGAAAGCCAGTATTCCAGTACCACTTGTTAAATACCAGTGAAGGTACTTAGCCCCTTTGTCAAAGATAAACTAGGTAAGTGTGCCTCTGTCTTCTATTGTGTTCCGTTGATCCACGAGTCTGGTTTTTTTTTTTTTTTTTTTTTTTTTTTTTTTTTTTTTTTTTTTTTTTTTTTTTTTTTTTTTTTTTTTTTTTTTTTTTTTTTTTTTTTTTTTTTTTTTTTTTTTTTTTGCCAGTACCATGTTATTTTTATCATTGTAGCTTTGTAGTATAACTTGAAGTCTGGAATTGTGATGCCCCCTGCCTTGTAATTTGTTACCCAGATTACTTTTTGGACATTTTTCTGTTGGATATCTTTATTTTTATATTTTTATTTGCAAAGGATTTAAAATGTACAAAGAGTTGCAAAAGTAGTAGGTATAGTTCCTATATGACTTTTGTATTGAGGGTCTTTTGATGAATAGAAATTAGTCATTGAAGCACAATTTACTGTCTTCATGGTTGGAACTATCTATAAGGTTGTAAAGATACTGTTTGCATTTCAAAACCCAGGGCTTTCACAATAAACTGCATCCCCCAAGTCTTTTGTAAAATTTTGAGACAAGGTCTTGTGACATTGCTGAGTTGCCCAGGCTAGGCCTGGACTCCCAGTCTTCCTGCCTTAGCCTCCCAGAGTACTGAGAATATAAGTGTGTGCCGTACCTGTTACTTCATTCTTTTTTATGGCTGAATTACATTTCATTGTATGAATAGAGATATACCACATTTTGTTCTTCAGCTGATGGGATATTTGGGTTGTTTTTACTTTGGCTACCACCACTAATGTTGCTATAAAAATTTGTGTACATTTTGAGTTATGGTTAGGCAGTAAACCTTCATAGTACAAAATAAACATAATCATAAACATAATCATAAATTTAGTTTTATCTCATTTAAAAAACGGGCTTCAAAAACAAACCTTATTTACTGTCAAGTAGCATATATAGGGCTTTTGCTTTTATTGATCCTTCTTTCTAGATGCAAATACTGCAGGTGCAAATGCATAAAGTAAACATTCTCGGTTTATTTTCTTTCTGTTTGGCACTTAGGTTTGGAATTGACCTAGTTTTGCTTTAGGTGGAATCAGTTTTATTTGAGTTGGTTTCTGCTGATGTTTTTGGTTTTCAGTTGAATCAAAAATGAATTGCTTCTAACAGAAAATGAGACTTTATATATGCCTACTTGTTATGATTCAACTGTTTACTGTTTTCTATAAAGAGCAAATAAATATAAGCCTAGAATGTATTTAATCCTATAAATTGTACAAATCCAGTCAGTGATGAGTTTGTGTCAAGTTTCAGTGTTTTAGTCAAGTGACACTTTTCTTTTTACTCATTTTTAGTTTTGATTTTCAAAACAAACAGTTTTTCTAATCATAGACGTATCTATTAATATTGGTAAAGTAGAACATTTGTCAGGTCAGTTGTGGCTTTTCCTTTTGGTCACTGTCTGTTAACATGTTCATGATTGGGCCATGATGTTAATAATGAGGACAGATCTCATTGCAGAGCAACTTTGATTTGAATTCATTCATTTTTGCTGGCTTGAACCACCAGTCATACATGCATGACTGTCCCATTGGGTGGCTTATACTGCTTCTCGGGTTCTTTGATTACAGTATGCAAATAAAGGTGTTGATTTATTAGGTCAGATATCGTGTTACAGTTTCTTAAGGAAAACATTACAATGATATAAAAAATTATAACACAGCTGTTTTGTGGTATAGTTGTTGTAAATGTGTATTGTATACACCAGCAGTGGAGAACTTGTAAGATTTCCATGTTAAAAATTTTTAATAAATGATTCATGAATATAAGTTTTTTTAAATTTAATGCAATGAATTTGTTGATCATTGTAATAATTTTTAAATTGGTGTGAACAGTATTATATGAAGGTAGTAATATGTTCAAATTCAAGCAACTAACTGGACTCAGTCCATTTATTTTATTAATTTTATTAGTAAAAAGACCAATAAAAGTGATCAGATCTATTTGTACCACCAGTAGTACAAGCTGCCCAGTGGGACAGTCATGCATGTACCACTGGTGGTTCAAGCTAGTGGCAGTGTGTTAATGCCTTCTATAGTATTTGCTTACAGCCCTGAAATTGTGCAGAATGCAAATTAAATTTGGTTAACATGTCCCCAGGATGTCTTTGTTGTTACTGTTCCGTGTTGTTCTTGTCTGTTTTTTTAATATTATAGGCTATCAAGATGGAAATGATGCAGAAGCTTCAGGGCCACCCAGAAGAGGTGGAAGAGGTGGTTTCCGAGGTTGCCGTGGAGGATTTGGTGTAGGAAGATCAAGTTAGTAGTGCATTGCAGATGGTATAGTTCATTTGTTCAGAAGGAAATGATTTTTTAAAAAAACCTGTCACATAAAGTTGTGAAGATTAAATTTATTAGCTCAGTGGTTGCTACAAATGAATCATTCACATTGTATAAGACATTTTTAGGCATATATATTATATATCTGTTAAGTTGGAATATATGAACATTTTTCAGAAGTTTGCGTGACTCAGTTTTCAGTATTTCACTTTGTTAAGTGTTATAGAGCCTTGATAATATGGCTGATTTTATAAATAAGTGGTCTTATATATGGCTGTACACTTCAGTCTACCTTCTTTCACCAGGGTAGCTTTCTACCTTAAATTCCACCAACCATCATTTTGAGAGCTTAAGTATTGTCTTGAGAAATCACTGTTGAAATGCATGTGCCTCTTAGGAGGACAGGTTAATGGTTTTAGATGCTAAAAACGTTAATAAATTTATAGTGATTAGTAAATTGTCCCCTTCTTAAAAAAAACAGGATCTGAAAAGTTCTGTGCAGCACCGATTAGGTTAGATTTGGCAGTAGAGCAGGGGTGCTATTCTGGACAATAAGCAGTGTGATGTAATGTCGGGTTTCTGGGAGCAGTAACAGTGCTACTTTTGAGAGGAAATTTATCTTTTGCTTATATCATATTTTGGCATAGTACTGGCTCTAGCTTATTTTATAAAATAGATTTAATAAAAAATTCAAGGAATTGGTAATTGAAACACATAACTTATAGAGAAATCCTTTGTGTGATACTTAGAAAAGTACTTACTGTGATTCTGGTTAAAACCATTGTACCCAACATCTTTTTAAATTGTGATACTGTTACTTGATTTACTTTATTTACTGAATAACAAAAAGCTTCTTAAAATTAATCTAATTTTATTTTCCCCAAATAAAGATAATGAATATGACCAAGATGAGGGAGCACAGCGCACTGGTGGCCTTTTTGGTTCTAGAAGAACAGCAGTGAGTGGTGCAGGTGAGAAATAAGACTTAGTAATGAATATTATTCATATATGTTTTTAGCACTAGGATTAGTAAACTTAATATACGTATATTTATGTATGCGAGGGTGGCTAATGACTTAGTTACTTTTTAGGTCTGTAGGCAAAAATACATGGACAGTTTTGTGTCCCCTATAAAATTTATGCATTGTGAATTACTTCTTCCATGTTTTCTACCAATTTATTTGAGGGATGAATTACCCTTTTAATTGGAAGAAGGAAAATGAAGCTTGTGCTGGTTCAAAGAAAGGTTTCTGAGTTAGGAGAAAATGATTTGAAAAGAAAAATAGAACACAGGTGTTGATGAAAAATGTTCAGTGAAGATAAGATTTAAATTAGAAAAACAGTGAGGCAACTAGGGATGCCAAGCAATTTTTTTTTTTTGTTTGTCTGTACCGAGGATTGAACTCACAACCTTGCGCCTGCCAAGCAGGTGCTTAAGCCACTGAGCCAAACTCCTGGTCCTGAGTAATTACTTTATATTGATAAAAATAGCTGTATAGTTTATGTGCTTGAAGCAGATTAGTGTTTTCTCTAAATATTTTGCAAACAATGCTATACAGGTAGTGGTGACCCTTACCACATCAGAGGTGGCAGTGGACGTGGACGAGGTAAGTTCTTAATTGGTTTACCTATCAGAGGCTAAAGTCATTGGAAACAATTTAACTTTGAAGTTAGATAACTGTTACTCCTTTTATAAACCCTGAGTAGTGTACATTTACGTAGCCAGTATTGGAAAGATCCTTAAAAATCTCCAGGTTATTTGCTTTTCAACTCAGCACTTTTATCAGGAATTACATACTATAGATGTTTGGGTAAATACATGTACAAGAATGTTCACTGAATCTTCATTTATACTAAATAAAAACTGAAATCACCTAAAATTCACCAGCAAATAATCATTTAATACAACTATAAAGTGGAATACTGTGCAGATGTTAAATGTTGAGATATATTTGTATGTACAAATTATTGTGGAATATGCTTTTCTTATCATAGGATAATTATTTGATTTGGTCTAGCAGTAAAGGTCAACATATGTGATTCTGTAAATATTTAAGTATTATATGAGTTAAAAGGCTTTCCAGTTAAGTTTGTTTGATTTCTTCAGAGATTCTTAGTAATTACTGTTATTCTGAGAGCAGTAGTAACACCTCTTTGTCCAGCATGTTGGGCGCTTTAATACAGAAATTATTTTTTAAAGATTACGTTAACTTTAGGGCTTGAGGTGTAGCTCAGTGAGCACTTGTCTGCCTTGTCCAAGGCCCTTAATTTGATCCCCAGTATCACAGTAACATAAAGTTGAAAGGTAGTTAAGTCAAATATTCCACAAATACAATTTAAAAGGAGATTTCAAGACCTGAGGACATAAAAGACATGGAAATTATTGAGAACTTGTGTAAAAATGTTGTACGTGATTAGCTTTTATATCTGGTATAGTAATAGTACCTAAAAGTGGCAAAATGATCTGTAGTTACCTAAAAATATAAAAATGTAACTGTAGAAAGAGTTATTAGTGCTTGTATTACAGGTGTTTGCTACTGTGTCTGGATAAGAACCTAGAATTTTAATTTCCAAGACAAGAAGGAGGGTGGCCAACTCCAGGAAAAAGATAATTTATTTTTCCTCTGCCTTTTTGTCCTGCCTAGGCCTTCAGCACATTGAATGCTGCTTGCTCACATTTGGTGAGGGGGGTATCTTCCTAATTGTCTACTGGCTGAAATGTCAGTATTTTCTGGAAATAGCATGGATATAACCAGAAATAATGTTGGTGGTTATCTGTGTATTCCTTAATTTAGTCAAGTTGACACTTAAAATTAACCATCACAACTAGCATCTGAGGACTTGGATTTACAATGGGTTTCCAACATTCTAATTGAGAAATTATTTGTGCCTAAATTGTACAAACACTGGTTTACACTGAACACTTGCTTTCCTCCTGGGAGTCTAGAAATTTGTTATGGTATGTGCCGGACAGCAGGTGCCTATGATATTAGCCCATTATGCAAACTCTGGGCACTAACCTTCTGATGTAGATAACATTTAACTTATATTACCATAATTCTGTAACTCCAAGGGGACAAGACTCTTGGAAAGTTGCACCTAGGTTTTTCTTTGGGCTTTTTCTCTTGGTGTTGTCCTTTTTGGTGATTTTGCTCCCTGTTCTTCCACTGCATTGTATCACAGCCATGAATATGACTATATTGTGAGTCTTGTGAATCCTCCTAATAAGTCATTGATCTAAAACCATTAATGGTCTTTGGGATTCTCAACCCAGACTGTTAGTTTTAGAAAATACATCCCTTTACTAGTTAGAGAAAAGATATAACAGTTTAAGAAAAACATAGCCTCATGGAATAATCTCATTTACTATAAATCAGCATTTTTGCACTAAGAAAACTGTAAATATGCAAGACTATTTATCTTTTCTTTTTGTGTGTGTTTGTAACATTAGGAATTGAGCCCAGGGTCTTGTACTTACTAAACAAGTGCTTTACCACAGAGCTGTGTACCCCAAGTCCCTAAGATTTTTTTTATCTTGTTTTAACTTATTTCAAGTATTATTTGCAAGAAAGTACTTTAAGATGACTGTCCATTTTGAGAATTTTCCTTTTTGAAGATGAGTGAGTGACACAACTCTATATCTTGACTATCACTATGAATTTCTTTAATAGGTGGTTACAGAGGTTTAAATGAAGAAGTAATAACAGGCTCTGGAAAGAGTAAGTTTTACTTTAGATAAAACATTTGATTTTTAGAAAAAATTGAAGTTTCTTTTACCCCTCAATTAAAAGCTCTCTTTGATCTCCTTTAAGATTCTTGGAAGTCAGAAGCTGAAGGAGAAGGTGGTGATATTCAAGGTACATCGACCTGGTGATCTAGATGAATGTATATTGAATTCATTAGCAATGCAAAACATTTAAAGGCAGAGTTAATTATGTTTTTAACTTTTAAAGGTTTGGGCAATGAAAACATTAGTTGTAAGCAGTGCAGTGTTGTATAGTTAAAACTTGATTTTGTCAATATTTGTCTGTTTTAGTTTTTCTCCTAGTATGTGTAAGCATAAATTGTTTTTGGCTTTTTAATTTAAATTCCAAGGGCCAAAAGTGACCTACATACCTCCACCTCCACCAGAGGATGAGGACTCCATCTTTGCCCATTATCAGACAGGCATCAACTTTGACAAATATGATACTATTCTTGTGGAAGTATCTGGACATGATGCACCACCAGCAATTCTGGTCAGTGTATTGTTTCTGTATTGATATGTAACAAACTTTTATTTAAAAATATTTGGTATATTTACTTAAGTTGATATCAACACAAAAATTCATTTTTAGTATTTTAAAGGAAATTTTAGTCTTTGGAAATACAGAATTGTTATGCATGTGCTAGATTTTATCGAATTCCCAATACCAAAATGGGAACTTCATTTAAATTTGCTAAAAAGGATATTTTTTCCTAGAGATTCAGTGTGTTTACAATCTAAATATGTGAGAAAAATGTGTCTTGGGCCACATTTCTAAGAGGGGAGCTTTCTGTCTCATCCTGATAATTATAATGAGGCTTTGTTACTGATGAGAGTTTTTGGTATCTCACAGGATTTGAGGGGGCAAAATGTTTTTAGAATCACTGTCTATTATAAATACTTCTAATTCTATCAAGTCATAATAAACAAGACCCTGGATATTTATTTTTGACTGGGGTATATTGATAACTGTAGTGGAATTAACAAAATTTGAAACTAGTTGAGATAGAATATGTTTATAAAATGATATGCATACAATATATGGAATTTAATCATTACCTTTTCATATTTTTAGACTTTTGAGGAAGCTAATCTCTGTCAGACACTTAATAATAACATTGCTAAAGCTGGCTATACTAAACTTACTCCTGTGCAGAAGTACAGTATTCCAATTATACTAGCAGGACGAGATTTAATGGCTTGTGCTCAAACAGGATCTGGGAAGACTGTAAGTAATTTTTCTAAATGTATTCTGCTGTATATTTTTTTATTTTAAAGAGACTAAAAGAAAACAAAACAGTAAAAACAGTAAAAATGATATAGGATTTCAAAATACGATGATAGGGAATTAACAATGGTCATTGTATTGCATATTGTTATCTTCAAAATAGTTGCTCAGATTATAAGATACAGGCATATAAAATAGATCAAACAATATATAAGCACTTACATTTTCTTTCCATGAACTAATAGGAATAGTAGTACACTTACCTTAGCTATCTTGCAGGTGTGTATATATATATATATATATATACTTCATTCCCCCTTCCTCCTTTTCTCTTTTTCCCCATCCCAGTTGTTCTTTCCCTTTGATCAGTTTGAAAGAATGTCTGTTGTAGATTTAGGATCTTATTTGCTCTTGCAGTTTATTATACTAGGGAGACAACATGGTATTTACACACGTGAGTCTGATTTATTTCATTTATGAGTATGTTTTGTAGTTGCATCCATTTACCTACAAAAGTCTTGAATTTATCTTTACAGCTGAGTAGTATTCCATTGTATAAAAATACCACATCTGTTTTACCCATTTCTCAGTTGATGGGCATTTGGATTGTTTCCAAAATTTAGGTATTACAAGTTGTGTGGCTATAAACATAGGTGCACATGTATCGCTGTGGTATGATGTTTTTAATTCTTCAGAGAAGCTACCCAGAAGGGGAATAGCTGAGTCAAATTGGACTGCTAATCCTAGTTTTGGTCTTTTTGGGACAGGGTCTCACTGTGCAGTTCAGGTTGGCCTTGAGCTCACTTTGTAGCCCAGGCTGGTCTCAAACTTGCAGTGATCCTCTTGCCTCAGCCTCCCGAGTACTGTGATGTAATCCTAGTTTTTTGAGGATTCTCCACTCTGCTGTATATTTAAACTGTTATTTTTGTTCATAGCTTGATTTTTTTGTTGGATAGAAATCTTATAGATTCAGTAAACTCATATTAATGTTTTTGCTCCTAGTTTTTGGTTTTATTGGGATTTGTGTGCTGTTAAGGATTTTTTTGTAACTATTTCTAGGATAGTGTTGTATTTCACAGATGGTTAACTTGTTTCTGAGTTTATTCAACTCCTTCTGGTGCATAGCAGTGTCTAAAACAAAATGATTGAAAATCAAAGCATCAGAGGTTATAAAATGTTGAGAGGGAGAAAATTTACATAATATAGCTAGTAAGACTTTGGTGTTTGAAGGCGAAGAATGAGAAATGTCTGTATGAATTGTACAAGATCCTTAGTCATAAAGTGCCCTCAGGTTATGATAATACCAGGTTGGTTTTAAGATTAATCTTGGATATTTGTTAAATAAGATTCTACGAGATGAGACTACTATTTTCAGATAGTAGTCCTGGTTCATGCCATTTTAGTCTTTAATCAGTCTTCGTATGATAATTGAAGGGAAAATAGATGACTATTATAACTTAGCAGCTGAAGAGTGACTTAAACATGCTCGGAAGTTAGATTTTAGTAAGAGTCTTATTTGCTTAAGTGAGAAAAACTTAACACAGAATTTCTCTTGCCTGATGTAACTTCAGGAGGCTGATATGTTTATTAATCCAAATAATTTCCAAATTTTGTTCTACCTATAGATCACTTTTTCATCATCTGTAATAATTTTTACTTCCTAAGGACTCACTTAGAATAACTCAAATTACAGCTAGATTTCCCTCTATAAAGTTAATGTTGTTGATCTATTTAGAATATGTGGGCATGCTTGTTTTGTTAAAAGACTGAAAAGTATTGTGATGGAATAACTAATTTTGTGAAATATTTAATATTGTATATTATAAGCATAAAGACTTAAATGTTAACTTGAAGTAAAAATCGTTTTAATCTAAATATACCAGCAAGATGGAAGAAGAATCTTAAAGGCTATAAGGTCATGAAGAATAGCTTTCCATAGGGACAAAAGTGATTACACTATAAATTTGTAAGTTAGACAATTTAACTTCTAGGCGGCTTTTCTCTTGCCAATTTTGGCTCACATGATGCGTGATGGAATAACTGCCAGTCGGTTTAAAGAACTACAGGAACCAGAGTGTATTGTTGTAGCACCAACTCGAGAATTGATCAACCAGATTTATTTGGAAGCCAGAAAATTTTCTTATGGGTAAGTACATTTGGAATTCCACTTGAAAAGAGTTTTTCTTACAGATTTTTTCTTTTAATTTTGGGAAGAGCTCAGTAATAATGGGCTCATGTAAGTTTTAGCATTATTTAAAGTAATTTTTCTTAATTTTCTTTGTATTTTTAAAAGAAATGTGCTTATTAAAATTGATAAAATAGCTAATGTAGACAACAGTGAAAATATTGGTACATTTTTGATAGTTTTGAGTGCATGTTTAAAAGCTAGTAGCTTACAACAGTAAATATTTTCTGTGTAAGCTTCTAGGACTTAAGAATTGGGGAATAGATATAAAATATATTTAAGTCATTTAGTCCTCACAATAGTAAATAACAAGCCATTTAAAACAGTGAATTTATTTAGTAAAACATACATTTTTCCTATGGTCTCTGACTCTCCTCTTTTTGTTGTATGATTCTCCTCTTCAGTTACTGTTAACAGTAACTGAGATATTTCATTACAGAAATAGCCAATACACGAGTCCACTTTAATCCTCTAAGAAATGGTAGCATATTTATCTTTGGACATCTGAAACACTTGGTTTTTCAAAAGTTAACAGTATATGTGGGAAGCCGGGCGTGGTGGCGCACGCCTTTAATCCCAGCACTCGGGAGGCTGAGGTAGGTGGAGCGTTGTGAGTTCGAGGCCGGCTTGGGCTACAACGCGGCGCAAGGCCGGCCTGAGCTACATAGTGCGACTCTGCCTCAAAAAACCAGGGCCGGGAGTTTGGCTCAGTGGCTTAAGCGCCTGCCATGGCAGGCGCGAGGCTGTGAGTTCAATCCCCGGTGCCGCAAAAAAAAAAAAAAAAAAAAAAAAAACAGTATATGTGGGAGATAATGTTTAACTTAAAACTGTAGTCCTTTGAATGAATACACTGTATGCCTTGGAATATGTATTACTGTAATTTAAATCTTATAGCAGACACCTAACTTTCAAACTTTTTATACTTAAAATAATAGTGGCAGTGAATGGTACTGTATATTCATCTCTGACCTTTTATGGACACATACCTGAACAAATTTCTAGATGTGAATTTAGTGAGGAAAAGGACAAATTTTTGTTTATGGACTAAAATAGTTAGAGTTTGTATCAATTTACTCCAAGTACTAATTAATCTACACCCAGCTAACGTGATATTATCATACCATGTTCTGTGGTGTTTTCATTTGTCATCCTTTTTAAAGTAATACTGAGCTTTTTAAAATGTTTCAAAGCTTTTGTATTTTTATTGTTCATTTCTTTGTTTTATTTTTAATTTGTGTAGTGAGCATAGTGTTTGTTTCTCATTGTTTTTGTAGAACAATTTACCAGATAGATTGCAAAGTATTTTCCAGTTGTCATTTGTTTTCAGCATTAACCTTTCAGCTTATTCCCAGGTAAATTTTTTTTTCTTACATAGTTGACTGCGCTTCTATGTGGATTTCTGCTGTGTTAGAAACAAATGTCTAATTTTCAAGTAACTAGAAAATGACATTTTTCTTGTCAATAGGACTTGTGTAAGAGCTGTTGTCATATATGGAGGAACACAGTTGGGGCATTCAATCCGACAAATAGTACAAGGCTGTAACATATTATGTGCTACTCCTGGAAGGTTGATGGATATCATAGGTAAAGAAAAGGTAGGTCTTAGAGGGATAGCAAAGTTGTGAGGTTGATAATTTTTTATAGGGGAAAAGAATAGACTAATGTAAAGTATGTTGACTAGAGAACCATTTATATTTTAGCATCCATCATATTCCTTCAGTTAGTTTTCATGTAATTCTTAAGGTAATCCTATAGAACATAGTATTTTCCATTTTATACAAACTCTGTGAGACTGTATCTATTTAAAATCCCTCACTTAGCTCTTGTAAGTGATAGAATTAGAATTGACATTTTTCGAAAGTAGTAGGAAAACTTTTAGGGATTCAAAGGGGCTGGAGATAAAAGGAGAGAGGGGTGTGAGATGGGTAGAAGTTGGGGGGGCTGACATACTTAACACAACATATATACATGTATGGAAATGCTTTAGTGAAACCCATTAATTTGTGCAAGTAATACAAGGCAATAAATGGTTGAATAAAAAGAACAGGAACCTAGATCTGATTCCAGAGTATATATCCTATACTCCGTGACACTGGGAGAAAAATGAAATAAATACTTTTTGTCTAGCTTCATACCTGTCTTGGGTAAATATTTTCTTGCAAGAAAGCCTTGGTGACATCAGTAATTTAGTCTCCTATTTAAGTACATGAGTAGTATTAACCCAATATTGTTAATTTTGTAATCTTTGAGAAGAGATTCTAGTGCTATGTGTTATCAATTTACATGCTACTGGGCATGGTGGCATGCACCTATAATTCTAGCACTCTTGAGAAAGGAGGATTACAAGTTTGAACCCAGCCTGGGCAATTTATAGACTTACTGAGACCCAGTCTAAAAAAGGAGAACTGAGGATGTAGTTAAGTGTGAAGACCTTGGGTTCAAACCCCAGGATCATAACTAATAAATAATTCACATACCAAATTATCGGTACTTTTAATTCACTTTAGTAAACATTATCTGGTTTTTAAGTGGTCTTTTAAAAAAGGAGTTACTTAAAACATGCTCTTTCTGCACAAAGGCACTTTTCTGATAATATTAAGAATATCTAGAAGCTGGGTATGGTAGCATATGCCTGTGATCTCAGTGCTATGGGAGGCAGAGGTAGGAGGATTGCAAATTCAAGCCTATTCTGGGCAATTTAGTGACTTAGCAAGATCTTGTCTTAAAATTTAAAACATAATGAAAGGGCTAGGAGTATACCTCAGTGCAAAGACCATGAGTTCAAGTCCTAGTATTTTGGGGAAAAGCAAAGTATCCAGAGAAATCTATCCCTTAGATTCTTGCTAACCATCTTTAAGGGAGTACCAAAATCACTTGTCTTTTTGCAGATGTGTTCTACTTCAAAGGAATAAATGTTTATTCAAAGGTAAAAGAAGCATCCTAACTGTTCCTGAGTAATTAGAGAGTGGAGGCTTTACTAAGGATTTACAGGGACTAGAAAAAAGTTAAGATTTAGAAAATTTGAATATGTAGTATCATTGAGTTTTATTTCTTCAAGAGTCTGATAATACAGTTTAGGTTTGTGCTGTCTAATACACTAATGCTTAGTCACATATGGGTATTTAAATTTTAGAATGATAAAATTAAAAATTTAATTCCACAGTTACAATAGCTGTATTTCAAGTACTTAGTAGCTACATATGTCTAGTGGTTAGCATGTTAATGAGGCTGATAGAACTGCCAAGTAATTGCTGCAAGTTACATAATATTAATCTAGACTTTTTTTCTTTCTTTAGGCTTTTTGAGACAAGATCTCACTGTGTAATTCTGGCTGGCCTTAAACTCACTATGTAGCCCAGGCTGGCCTTGGACTTGTGTCAGTCCTCTTTCCTCATCCAGAGTGCTGGGATTACAGGCGTGTGCCACTCTGCCCAGCTTTCTTTTAGTCTTAATTTAGAAAATGTTTTCTATATTAGAAAAAATTGAGAATACATATAAATATTAATGGCATTATTATCTATAATGATCAGACAATTTTTTAAATTATTTGTACATCGGTTTCTAGTCTTTGTCTCTAAAAATCTTTTAGCAATTGAAATTGTGAAGAATTTTATCATTTAATATAAATTATTGCATTTTCTGCTCTTAACCCTTGAAAATATTACAGATTGGTCTCAAGCAAGTCAAATACTTAATTTTGGATGAGGCAGATAGGATGTTGGATATGGGTTTTGGGCCAGAAATGAAGAGACTGATTTCTTGCCCAGGAATGCCAACAAAGGAACAACGTCAAACTCTTTTGTTCAGTGCAACTTTTCCAGAAGAAATTCAAAGGTAAATTTTTTTTCTTCTTAAAAATAATTTAGTTATGTACATAAATATCCTGTGGAAATAGAAGCAATGTGAATACTTTTGTTTTAGAGATTTGACTATTTTTAAAGATTTTTTAAACAGGTAATTTAAAAAGTAGGTTTATTCCTAAAAAGTTTACCACATTTTTTATTGTTTGTTATCCTTGTTTCTGGCTTTTCATTAGCATCACATTCTGTTTAGTGTGTGTGTGTGTGTGTGTGTGTGTGTGTGTGTGTGTGTGTCTTGTAGCATAGCACCTACCTAGGCCTTAATAAGTGCTTACTAAGAAGTTATTTTTGTTATGCCCTAGTTTCAGACCTAAATATATACAATTCGGGAGTGTTGGGCTTTTGGTAGAAAATTCATATGTAGGCACCAATTACTGACAAATATTTGAGGGTCATGCTGTATACTACATGAATTCAGAAGTAAGGATGACTCATCCCTGATAGGATGGCAATTCTTCCTAGCCCTCTTGTCCCTTGCTTGGCACAGGGGGTCCTGAAGTATCTAAGCAACAGCATTAGCTTATAATTTGGTAGGATTGTTGCTGTTTTCTTTATTAGAACTATTCCCTTGGGGAGCCAAGAACTACATTCCTGTTGAGTGTAGATTTGTGAGAGAAAGAAGAGTGGGAAGCTCAGATTCCCAAGTGGATCATAGGTGATTAATTATAGATACACCATTTTTTCAACCCTTGATTCCCATACTCATTTACCATCTAGAGATCTTTGATTCAAAGATTTGCTGTGTTGTGTTCTGTCATACCCTTTTCCTCATAAAAAGTTGCCTCCAAACTGGCCCATGAGCTGTTATTTCCACAGACTATTCCACTGTTTCTTTCAGCTTGGCACCTTCTAGGTGGTATGTAGTGTATGACATGAACTATGGATTCTAGAGTTACAGGTTTATTTATTTGCTGTATAGTTGGTCCCTTGGCTGGTAGAATGTCATATGGATCGTACACTAGTATATCAAACACACCACAAATCCTGGGATAATGGTTCTGGCTGTTGCTTTGTTTTACTTCTTATTATGATAAAACAATCTGTGAAATAAATGGTTCTTTATTGGGGGGAAATCTAAATCATAAAGCTTTGGGTCAGGTTGGCATTATTTTTTCTTAGTGGTATATAAAGTAATAGTTTCTTAATGATTGAATTGTATCTTAAATTTGAAATGGTGTAATTACATCCCTACCATTATATTTGGTACCATTTAGTAGAAAATTACTTATTTAATTAGCAGGTAAATTATTCCTGCCTGTCTCTTATTAGATTTAACTGAAATAGTAAAGTACTTGGAGGTTGGCCACCCAAAATGACCAATGTGTATTACTGCCAGTCAGTATTATTTGTTGGGGATATTTTTTTATGAGTGATATTTATTAGCCTTGGAGATATGTGATAGAGTATTTCCTGACTTAGAATTATTTACATTCTTAGATCCTGACTCACTACTTCTTAAATGTTACCAGTTACCCACTATTTTGTCCAAAGTCTTTTTTCTTACTCTGCATATTCCCTGCACCATTGTAGCATCCATTTCCTTGGCCCGCTGTTCTGTATAACACTCTCAAGGTTATTCTCTGTATTCCTTCTCTGTCATAAGTTTCAAAGTTTCATATTTAACTCTTGGAGAAAGATTTTCCTCTCAGATGAATACCAGTAACTAATGGTGATGTCCAAAATTGAAATTGCTTTTTCTTTAACTTTTTATTTCTAGTCATCCTTTTTTGGATTAATGGTTCATGCTCTTTTGAAGTGAAAATTCTTTTTTTTTTTTTTGCGGCACCAGGGATCGAACTCACA
>RJWM01015336.1:0-48095 GCA_004363535.1 Dasyprocta punctata
TAAATAAATAAATAAATATCCTACATTAGAGCACCCTAATACAAAACCAGCTCCTATAATGTGACACCTAAATAAAATATCAACTCTGAGGATTTTTTACTGTCTGATGTCAGGACAACTTATGTCTCCTATCATCCTTTTCCCTGAAAACTGCACATCACACTCATAAAAAAATTATTGAAGGATCCTTTACACACTGTCTCATGATACCTCCTCTGACTGAAAGGACTGTGAAGCATAACCTGTCATTAATCACCTTCTGAGGGTATGATTACTGATTCCCAACAATTCCCCTCATAATACTTCTATTCTCTCAGGAAAAGAAAAAAAGAAACCCTCATGGTTCTTCCCATCTGGTTCAAGAACTATGATCAATTAACTCAACAATTATTCCCATCCATCCAATAATCCCAAATCCCTATATCCTTCTCTCTCAGATTTCTCCTGACTCTACTCACCTTTAGGTTCTTGATCTCAAAGATGCTTCCTCTAGTATCCCTTTGGACCCATCAGCTGCAAATCTTTTTGCATTCAGTTAGACAGGCCTTGAGTCTCAGCTCATCAATCACACCTCCCCAGGTCCCAACTCTCCTCTCTGGCCTAACTGGTGCTTTCAGATAAAGGTTATGACTTTCATTACAATTCTTCAGTATACTTAAGTGGTTAACTGGCACATCTATTGCTTTTTAAAAAATAAGGGGTTCATGTTTCATCCTGAGAATGACCAAAAGTCAGATTTTCAGGGCCTATTGAAAACTCCAGTGAGGTCCTATTCTCAAGTTTTTTCTTTTACCTCTTTTCAGAAGGGGACAAGCTCCTCCAAGATCCCCCTCAACTCTCCTCTAATCTGCCTCCTAAAACTTTGGGACCAACTAGATAGACACTATCTGTCAACTTGTTCTTTTTCTGGAATAGGGATAAAAAATGAAAATCTATCCCATATGTCCAGTTTTCTTCATTCTAAAGGTACTCCTGCTCTTTCCCTTATTCTATGTACCTGAGTCTTTTTTTAGCTTTTTACCTTAATACCTGTTGGCATCCTCCCTCAAACTTTTTACAGCATGACAATTACAACTTTTACCCCCTCAGACCATGTTAGCATCTCAGAAGGCCAACAAAGGTGTTCCACTCATCCAACTTCTAGACCCTCCTTGCTTCAATTTGACTGAAACACACACTGGAATAAATGTGGAAATTAAGCTTTTGCAAGTGGAAAGGGGAAGAAGTGTTGAAGGAAAGAGAGAAAAATGGGTAAAAATAATAGAGATGTATTATATACAGGTTCAAATTCCCTATGATGAGGGTGATCATTATGTATGGCAAATATGTACTAATGAAAAATAACAAGCCACAGTTAAAAAAATTAAACAAAAAACACACAGCAGGGCAATGTAACAACAGTTTATAAAAAATAAACACCAAAGTACAGGCAGTACAAGGCATGACTCAGGACCCCTCTCAAGGCCTATGGAATTGATGGAAACCTACAATTTTATACTAGATTCTCCCTTTTGTGATGCCTTCTCTCCTTCTAGGACCCGCCAGTCTATTCTTAGCCTATTTTATTAATCTGTTTTAAGGATTTCTCACCAGCAGAGTTACAGCCATTTCTCAGGTGGTCATGAAAGAACACATCAAGATAGTTCTTCTCCTTCAGATTAGGTGACAAGCTTCTCATCATCCAATCAGCAAAATGTAGTCAAGGAAAAAAGGCTCCCCTTCTCTTTATCTTGCCATAGAAGCTGAAATGAAGGAATCAGACCAGCACCTGAGACAAAGTTCAGGTTCAAAAATACCCCTTAGTTTTCATACTTCTAAGATTTTATTATTGGTGAGTTCTACAAGCTGCTAGCCTGAATGTGAATCATGCTCATACCTGCAAGAACTCCCCTTAGGACAGTACACAAGTTACAGCTACCATACCAGTCAAATTCCCTTTCTCGGCTCCCTCCTCCTCCTCCTCTTTCTTCTTCTTCTTGTGTTACACTGAGGATTAAGTTCAGGACTATGTGCATGCTAGTCAAGCACTCTATCACTGAACTACATCCTCAACCCATCTCAGCTCCCTTCTTAATCTTATAAATACCCTGCATCTGTAAGCAACAAAGCTAGTTGCTACTCATCCCAACAATCCCTTTCAGGTTTATTTTAAATAAGCCTGTTCTGGCTGTTGAGCTCACATTTTTGTTCCTCCTTTATCCTAACAACTGAGATACAACCTTAGACTTTTCTTTTCTTTTTCTTTCTTTGTTTTTTTAAACAGAGCCTGCCTAAGTTGCTAAATTACCCAGGGTGGACTCAAACTTGAACAAGAAATCCTCCTGCTTCAGTCTCCCAGAGTGCTGGGATTACAGGCATGTACCACCATTCCAAGTAAGTTCCAACATCATCTTATTACAATATTTATTTGTATAAATTATGTGCAGTAAAAACAAGTGAATTTTAATACCAAACTGTTCACACAAATGAATAATTCCTACATCTGTTATACTATTCCAATTAAAAAATTGTCTGATTTTTTAAATGTTATCAGTAGTCTTATTTAGAAATTGAAAAACAAAAATCTGACCTGGAAAGATTTGGCTCTTTTATTTTTCTGTAAGGAATGTGTATCATCCATTTGCATCTATATCTCCTTGTTTGGAGATAATGAAAACATGCTAATAACAAAATTCATTAGTCTGTGAATATTTTCCTTTGGTGGGAAACTTATGGACCTTTAATATAACTGTCATTCATGCAGTTCCATTAGAATGTCTTTCCAAATCACTTGCATTAAAGCAAAATATTCAATCATATTATTTTTATCACTCATATATCTTATACCTCTTGGTTATTATTTTAATAGCTTTAATACTCTTAGTTTTTAAGTAAAGTTTTCAATTTTTAAGAAAGGTTATAATATTCCTGTAAAAATATAAATAAAAATCTGAGTAACTTGCAGCTGGTAGAATTGACCTTCGTATCATTTTTGCAGCAGATGTATTTTCTCAGCTTACAAAGGCTTAACAATAATTGCCTCACTTCTTCCAGTTTTACAGTATCCCATAAACCTGCCACACCACTGCTCAAAGCTGAATAAGTCCTAACTTGAATACAATATGTAAGCCGTACAGGGAACAGAAAAAAACAGTGTACAATTACTGAAAGATTTATGGGCATGTTTAATGCGAGAGAGTGAATCTTTGCAGAAAAAACAATACAGTATTATGGAGCAAACATTATAGTTTCAACATCCCATATTGTTTCCATAGAAATTAAGAAAACATGAAGAAAAGCAGTTTGGGCCAGCATTGGTAATGCACTGGTAAAGCAACTACAGAGATATTGTAGTTATCCTCTCTCTTTATGAGAGAATAATACATTGTCCGTTTGCCTTAGAATATTAGAAGACATAAAAATGTCATAATGGTGTATTTTCACTTATGATTCATGAAAAAATTGAATGCCATTTGAAATATAAAGTTCCTCAGAGAAAGATCCATCTTGTTAAAAATCTGTTATAGTGGTCACCTTTTATATGGAAGCTTCTTTCAGTTATGTTTTATACAATGCTCTCAATTTGCAAATAAATTACTAGCTAGTATTCACGTTAGTAAGCATTTTAATTTCTGAGACACAATGTCTGACATCCATGAATTAAAGGACAAGTTTAGTTTGGGTCACTACCTCAGAGGATTCAGTCCGTGGTTGACTGATCCCAAGCAGAAACATCATGGTAGAAGTTTATGGCAGAGAAAGATGCTTAGATTCTTGCCTTAGTAAAAGAAAAGCGGAACAACAACCCCAGAGAAGAAAGGATAAAGGACCAGACATAGACCTCAAGGCCATATCTCCACCTGGACAAACTCAGCGATATGCCTCAAAAATCTCCCTGACAAATCACAAATGTAATCAAGCCCTAACTGCTACATTCTATCCTTGATAGTAAACATATCTCATTAAAACATGCTTAATTTCCAAATAAAGGAAATAGCAAGGTCATAATCCCATTAAATATAATGCAACTCTCCCTGCACAATAAAAAAAGCAACAAGACTTTCCTTGAAGTCTCAACAGTTTTAGCACTCTCAGAAACTGAAGTTTCTTTTGTCACTACAGGCAAACTGTTAGATATGAAACTCTGCAAAAGCAAACTGCATAATCTCAAAGTTCCGCACTCCCATTCCCAATGAAAGGATTAGGGAGATAGAAAAAACCCGATCAAAGCAAAAGTGAAACACAACAGGGTAAATATTAAGTCCTATAGCTGTATATCCAACATCGCAGGCCCTCAGTGGTAAAACATGAGTACTAAAGAATTTGAGTATCACCACCTCTATGACCTTGCTATGCCTCTTTCTCAGGCTGACTCCACTCATAACCATGCACATATACAGAAACTTATCTTCCACATTATGCCTCTATTCTATTTTTTTTTTCAAAACAATGGAACAACAGAATTTTGCTGTGTCCCTAACTTACATAAAATATTCCCTTAAGGCAATAGAGCAGCCATTTTTGTATCTGCATACTTCACACCTTTCTTTCTTTAGTAGACACTAAAAAATGTTAAGTAGAAAATGCCAGTGACAATCTAATTTCAAATAGTGAGCAGAGTTAATAATAATTGACTAAAAATAATACACAGCAAAAATAATAGAACTGCATACTTTCACAGAAAGTTATAATAAAGCCTATGACTTGCCAGGAAGCTATCACTGACTTTTTTTTCTACCTCGCCCATATTTGGCTCTTAACATCATTGTCCGGTTAAAACAATCAAAAATATCAGCTTTAAAACTCAAATTTTTATCTTGATAGTTTCTACTCCTTCCTTTCTGGGCAAAAATCCTGAGTACTCTGGTAGAAAGATAGAGAACTGCAAGAGATCTGGAAAAAGATATTAAAAACCCACATTTTCCAAACATAATATTCTTATATGTATCACTTCATCTATAAGATGAATTAATAACTATACCTAATTTAGGATACATTCAAAATAGTTAATGTAGTACCTGTCAGTTAATAATATTGATAAAAATAAAGAGCATAGGGACTATTAAGATTATTTGCTTGATAAAAATGGAAAATTTTGAATTATTCTTGAAAATGCTAATAAAGTATGAAAAAAGTCATAAAATTGATTGTTTTATAACCTCAAGGACTTGGTTGAAATTTCTCATTATGACTATGTAGAGTTCACCAAATTTTTTTAATACTTGCACCTCTTCCATATTCTTTGAGTGAAAACTCAAAGAAATAATTTGTTGAAGTTGGCCTAGTGTTTGGGAGCAGGCTAACAGGCAAATTCACTTAGGAATTTCAGTTAGAGAGATAAGAAAACTATTATTGAAAGGGGCATGTATTTGATTGATTCTGGAGAAAGTAAGAAAACATGTAAAGTCAGAAATATCTTAGTCACATTTCAGCTAAGTTTATTTTCAAATGTGGAGGTATTGAGAATAACTGGACTTCATCACTAATTAATTACATTTTACAAATGATTATGAGAATTGGATCTTAACTTCAGAATTGTGCAATAAACTTGTGCTTTTGGTATGTCTAATATAAGACTGTGAATCAGAAATTTCCTTATTCTACTGTTACTATTATCTACAGTCACTGATTATAAACCAAAGGGTGTTATATGTCCATCAGCCTATTTATAATACGAATAATCTTCAAAAGTCAGCCCTTTTGCATTCTCTCTGTAGTTCAAAACATGTTCACAATTATAAGACAGCTTTCTGATGATTACTACAACACAGAGATGTCATACAGTCACCCATTCATTCTTTATATTCTTACCTACATGTTGAGTTTGTCAAATCTGCTTCACATTTTTTTCTAAATTTTTAGAATTTCGACCAATGAAACAAAGCTGGTATTGAAAGTCTTTAAATATTATGCCACTTTCTGTTTAAAAAAAATATCCTTTTTGCAACATAATTTGATTCACAAATACCTACATATATTTAAAATATACAGTTCGATGAATTTGAGTGTTGCAAATTACAATGAAGGTAACAGACATATCCAACACATTCCAAAATCATGTTACTTTTTATCGCTGTCTGTATGTGAGAGCATTTATTTATAATCAGAGGGGTAAGGTGTTGGGAATACTGCTAGAATACATGGCTTTTTCTGCTCCCATATCAAGGAAGAAAGGAGAAACGAAAGTCATACAATTGAAGTGCAAGAAGTTGGCTGCTTCTTTGTTTATCTGAGGAGTAGCATACCTAAAAGCTGCATGAAAAGATGGGAAGAAATTGGAAATATTTTGATTTTAAAATTTAAGCAAATGTGAAAGGTTTATTTATCCTCAAAAATGTGTATATTCACATGCTCAGTTTATCAGAGAGGAGAAATTATGTATAATTCGTTTGAATATAAGACCATGATTTCAAGATGCTGAAATTTTAAATGCCCCCAATTCAAGTTTAAAATCTAAATTTTTAAGAGTGAAATGTCTTCATATGGCTCCCTATGTGACTGCTCTATACTGCCTTTAGCAACTTCCCTCCACAATGCACATAGCACCATTTCTGAACAACACAGGTTCCTAAACAAATAATTCTGCATTAAATTCTACATTTCAATTTTTAAGCCACGAATCAAACTCAGCATCTTGCACTTGCCAGGCAGGTTCCATGCCACTGAGTCTCTGGCCCTAAGCTTTATCTTTTGAATATGTTGCTACTTCTGCTTGGGCTGTTCTTCTACCTCTGTTGTTCTCCTCCCTCAAACTCAGAGTGTCTTCTTGGAAAACTCATCCATTGAAGTTCAGTTCTCAAGCATCCTTTTTAATACTATACCTTTTAAAATTGTCACTGATTTATTCCACTCTCTGAAACTCCCACTGCATTTCATGTACAGTCTGTTATATCCATTGCTCTATTTCACTGTACACAGCTGCCTGCAGGCCTGCGAGCCTTCATTGTAGCATCTTGACATGAAAGGCTTCTTTCCATCTTTGTGTCTCTTACCAAACATGCATGTAAAATACACTTAAAATTAATGAAGTGTTTGGAGTAGTTAAATGTAGGGAACCACTGAAGTTGGAAAATGATCACAGTGCAGGACTGTGGCATGGCCGTTGGGAGAACAAAGAGCGCCTGGGACAAGCCACATGAAACGGTTGCTCCAGCTGGAAAAACACCAAGTCCCCAGACAATCCAAGTGATGGGTTGCTAGGTAAAACCTCAAGAGATGTGCAGATCATGGCAGTTAAAACTTTACAGAATACTATTGCAGACCCATGCCAAATCCTTACAGAACTATGATTTTTACAGAACGTTAATACATCAGAAGTGATTGGGACGTGTACTTTGTTTTACAGTATGCTTCCCTACTAGGGTTTAGTCTTGTCAGGGGATAGCATGCCTTCTCACCCAAATGTCCTCTGCTACTGATCCTTGTCATTTAAACAGTGACTGAGGCTGCTTTCATGGATAACTAAACAGTAGAAAACTTTTTCACTGATTATAAATATGTATTCCCATATTCCTGTGGGAGCCAACAAGATTAAAGTGACTATATAAGAAGAAATTCTTTATCAAGGTATTAGATTTAATTGAATTTGCAAAACATAAAATTTTAGTCCAAACCGCAAATAAACATGTAGCACAATGGAAATGTATGCACATTGCTACTAAAAATGCTAACTCAGGCTTTACTTATAGTGAAATTTTGTTTTGCTTTGCTTTGCTTTGTGGTCCTGGAGATTAAAGTCTAGAATGAGGAAGCATTGAGCTACATCTCTATTCCTTTTTTAAAAAATTTTATTTTAGACATGATCTCACTAAATTACCCTATTGGCTTCAAACTTGAGATCCTCCTTTCTCAGTTTCCCCAGTAGCTGGGATTATAGGCATGTATCACAATGCCCAGCATGTACATAAGATTTTTACAAATGTTATATTTTATTTAGGAAAAAAATGGTAAATTTGACCTCAGGAGTATTCACTTTATGTTTTCAAAGTCATGTAGTAGAAAATAAGAAACTATATCCAATGCAGAAAAGCAAAATTACTTGTACATAAACTGTAGGAAGTTAAAGATTTCAGCTTTGTTCTCATTGTATTCTTCCATTCTATAATTACACTTTAGATTCTAGTTACATAAAATGTAGCATTAGACGTGAAGAATTATCATTAAGTAAGAGCCAGAAGAATACTAGCATAGGACTCATCTCAGATCTACAGATGCAGAATCTGCATTTTAACAAGTCTCCTAATTAATTCTTGTGGGCATTAAATTCCATTGTATGGACTATGGATTATCATTTTTCATACCTTGTACACTATAAACTATATAACTTTGTCCTAAAAGTATTTCAGTCATTTGATTTCATTTTATACTTTCCAAATAAAGCAAAAACTACTAGTCCAGGAATATTGTCTGTTATTCAGGGAATGAACTTGTGTTGTGTGTGTTTATAAAATGACTAAAGATTAAAATACACATACCCAAACATAATGTTTTGTGGGCAGCACATGAGTTTATCTTCTCTGATGCCTTATCATAGAATTTAGAGCTTCTTAGACAAGCAGCTCACCAAACCATCAAGCTTTACCTGACTATAGTCAACAAATACAAATAGAAGAAGAGAGTAATTGAGCTATACAGCAGCTTCTACTTATTTGTATAGAAATTCCTAGTTATCTTCAGAAAATGCTAAACTGGGACCAAAGGAGTTTGCTTCTTGGGGATGGGAGACAAGCTAACAGATAAAGTAGCTTGTACTAATAAGAGGTGGTGGCAGCAAGGCACAAACTGGATATAACTATTAGCAGTTTGGCAGGGTGTAAGTGTTTTTGAGAATGTCTCCAGAAACTGAGTCAAATCATTCAATCATATTTTCAAAGCACAACAAATATAAGCCATACAAATGCAGTTTGCCTTTCAACACATTAATGTTGCTATTTAAAGTGAAAATGGAGCCAGGAAGCAAGCACACTCAGAAGCAAGATCACATATAATTTTTTCTTTTTCTTTTTTTTTTCTGATTTACAGATACAAGAAATACAAGAAATAACTAAAGTAAACTTTATATATCTATGCAACACATGGACATACACACCACTGTAGAGGAAATTTCACTGTGCTGATTCTAACTTTCCTTATGAAAAACAGGTAACAGATATTAGGGAAGCACTTAAAATACATTTACTGTGGAAATCTATTTCTTGTAACAATAGGTCTTATTGTTGGCATTTCAAGGGTTTATTTCCCTTGACTTGCTCTACAGTACATTGAGAAACAAATAAACTAATGAATTAGACTTACAGAGATTAATGTATCAGCACTATTACTGGTAAAACCTAGTGTATATGATGTGCTGAGAATGGTGATATTTGGGCTCCATAACTCTGTTGGTTTCTCCGTTCTGCCCCAAGTCGACCCTTGTACAATTCACATGAGCACAATAAAGCCACCAGATGGATAATTAGTGACCACTCATTATTCTCATGGAGTAATGTGAATAAAGAGTGAAACAAGAAATTAAGAGTGTTACTTTCATGGTGGTTACTGACATACACACGTGAGGAGGGAGAAGAGGGAACCTTCTAAGCAACAATTATATACATGCACCCAACACATACAATCAATACTTGACAAATACTAAAATCACTGAATTTTTACAATGCTTACGTAATGCAGGTCAGACAGCAAATCATTTCTTATATAACTAAAGGGCATTATAAAACTGATAGAAGTTCCACACAGATGAAATTACTAGAAAGCTCTCAAATCTTTGAAAATTATGATTTAGAGAACATGCTGTCCTCCGACCATGATGCCACATCATCACATTCAAATAGAACACTAGATTGGATAGAACTTGAGATATGCAGAATAGCACTTCAAAGAAGTTTTGTAAATAGCACTGACGAATTGCAAGTAAACCATGGACTGGATTTACTTTCTATATATTTTTGTTACATCAATCGATGTTTCTAATTCCATGAGCTATAACTCAAAGAGAATGCCCTGTATAAATTTTCTTAAAGATGCATTTGTAACTTTTATCAGTTAAGATTTTATACAACTCCATGTAAATAAAAAATATACAATGAAAATTTTAAATTATATATCTAAGAGCAAAGCATGGTATTTCCATTATATACATCTGGAAGTATTAGACCACATCAAGGCTGGTGAGTTAGAACCACTTCCTCTAGTCACCCACATTATCAAGTAACAAACCCTCATATCATTGTGGAGATTATGCCCTCAACTCAACCAAAATTGAAGCAAAGTTTTGAGAGATTGTATTTTCAAAGCAAATGGCACAAGAGTGCCATTTTCATTTTGTTTGTTTAACTCATTGTAAAACTACTGCAAGATTTTATTGTCTACAGGCATATCAATTTTAAGAGTAAATTCTATTTTTAGTTTACCATAGGTGCTTAAGAGTTAGCAAAGATGTCTAAATTAATCTGTATCCAAGAAATCTGGTAAATAAAGCGTATATTAAAGATAATAACTTCCTTTCTAAGGTGAATAACTTCAAAAATTATAAAATTCTATGTTTGGCCTTTTTTATAGATGTGAAGCATTTCTCAAATGCATTAGAATGTACAGTTTCCTTACATAATATCATAAGATATAGTAACCTGTCCTATGCAATAAATTTGAATACTCAGGATATTATTGTGCTAGTCTAAGTATAATTCACCTTTACTCCAAAGTCTCTATTTTCTCCAATTTATGTCCATTCAGGTGGTTGAATCAAGTTGATGAAATACCTATTTTCTTAAAACATAACACACTGACACAAAAGAGAAATATGTTTAAGAAAACATATAAATCATTGTTTGTCAAAGATTAATTCTAATTTAAGTTCACTCTCTAGAAACACAGAATTTGTTTTTCTTCTAGTTAGTGCTTGTTAAATTAGGTGCCTTGTTAATGCAGTTTAATTAATTATTATTCAAAGCTACAAAATGGTCAATGTGGTAATATCTTTAGGGGCAGAGTCATGGGGTGGAATAATACCTTTGTAAATCCAACGCTATTTATACTCCACAAATATATGTTAACAGACAAATTAAATTACTGCAAAGTTGTTTATTTTTAGCATCAGTGATCTGCTGTTTGATAGTCTGCGTGTAATATTAATGCAGTTTATAGAAACTACAAAATTAAAACTGCATTTAAACAGTGATCGAGTGACTTTCTGCTGAGTAGCATCAGACTTTATGTTTTGCCTCCCGCTATTTTTTTGGAAAACAAACATTTGTTTTCTTCATTACTATGATATCCATCTGGAAACCAAACATTTGATGCTTTTACTATACATGCAGAATGTTTGGCTGTATATCTTGCTTAATTTTTACCTTCACTGTCTTCTATCAGACTTAGGTACATCCTAGGGCAGGAGTGAAAGTATATCTGGTTATCATTCATTCATTCTATTCTTTAATTTATCTAATGACTCTCATCCTACCAAAACAAGGAATTTCACAACTATTGTATGTCAAGATTTGTTTGAAAAGACACTTTTCTCATACCATTATGTCTGTACAGTAGCAAGCACTAAAACCTGTTCTAAATGTTTTCTGTCATATATCTGGCAGTAGCGTGAGTGAAATCTGATTATGAATCTCAGCTGCCAAAATATCAACTAGGAACATTTTAAGTATGCTTATAGCTATATTGCTTAACTATATATTCAAGTGCATATATGTATGTCAACACTTATATGCTTCTGAGTATCCAGTTTAAGACTTTCATTCATTCATTCATTCTCGATTCTCTTTTCTTTTGTATTAAATTGTGAAATCAATTTTTCCTTGGCTGTTTTTTGACAGATCCTAGGGTCCTTTCTAAACTATTTCAGTGTCTTATTACATGCTTTCCTCTACTTTAGGAGATTTGGTTTTTCAAATCAATTCTCTACAAGTTCATGCATATACTTCAGCACATATGCACACAAGGACTGCAGCAGTCTAATGAAACGTGCATTTTTAAGTAGCAGGATGCTACATAAATCACTGTCATTCTTCATTTTTCTGAAAGCTGCATTTAAATAATTTAGCTCTTTCAAACTTGGTATCAACAAATTCTATTGATGTATCAGTGGTTATTTTTTTTGTCTGTCATCTTCTAAGACACATATGATTTTACTTTTCTAGGGGTATATAGTATGTCTCAGACACAAATAAGTATTATCTAATCCTTAACTCTATGTTTAATTTTATCTGCATTTTAAACTCCTCAGGTAATAATAAAAGTATTGTTTCAAGGTAATATTGGGGCTTTTCTAATCTCATAACAATTTACAGTTTAATTCATTCATTCCACCATCAATTATGCATTCAGCATTTACTGTGCACATTCATAAGTGGTTCCCTTTTGGCTAACATTTTTGCTTTTCAAATTTTCCTGCTTTTCCTTCAGACTCTCACTGTAAATCTGGCTAAAAGCAGTTATCAGTAGCTATACCATAGCCTGATTATTAGTTTGTCTTGAAACTTTTTCCACTAAATGAATTAGTCTGTAATGCTTAATTTCAGTCTTCTATAAGTATCAGAACGAGGGCAAGAGTGTAACAGAGAGTAACACACATAGCCTCTGATTCATTTCCCAGTAGAGTCCTTCCTCCCAAATGAAACCTCGTGAGTCTGGGCTGTAGGTTCCGCATTCCTATTAGAGCCCTAGTCCTTTGAATTCTGTGCAGAATTGCCTATCAGGCTCTGCTTACAATTTCTAGGGTATCTGTAGCCCACTTCTGCAAACTTTTCTGAACACCTAACACAAGTTACTTACAAAACTGTCTAAACTATATCATCAAGTGCTCAACAGAGACTCCACTCTGGGTACAGATTTTCTGTATCAGCATTTTTGTCTCTGGACAAAATGCTTGATACCCACAATTTAAAGGAACTGTCTATTTCACAGTTTCAAGTTGCAAGGGATTTAGTCCATGTTTGGTTGGCACCAAGTAAAAAGCATTATAATGGTGAGCAAAACTGATTATTAGTTCATGATGGCCAGGAATCAGCGCAGGGAAAGAGCACCAAAGAGGAAGGAGGAGGAGAGTATATGTGAACATTCAAAGAAGCATGGTAACCCACTAGGCAGCTGTTGATAATTAAGTTTAATGATCAAAACTTTCCTTGGTGAATATGTTCAAATTTATTATTAGTGTAGTAGATTTTCCACATCTAGTCAAAACAGACTCACACTCTCAGGAAACACACTCAGAGACACACCAAAAATGGTGCTTTATTGAGATTTTAAGTCATCTGCTTAACGAGATGCAACTTCACTGCATGCAACCAAAAACACACAAGCTCTTTCACTAGAACTCAAATTTCTAACTTTTTGTTTCAAAAACATCATGTTTTTTGAGATTTTTGTGTTTAAGATTTCACCTTTTGGGATTTTAATCTTTTTGGGATTTCAGATTTTAAGTATTGTGAACTTTTGGGATTTAAATGTTTGAGATTATGATACAGCATTTGATATTATGTCTTTTGGGATTGTGATTGGCACAGGTAAGGGGCTGATGATGTTGAATTTTGGCTAACAGCAGTGCAGATGGAAATGCACAGCAAAGCAAATTATTCGTGAAGTAGTAAGAATTTACTGACCTGAGCTGAATACAGAAATTGGCAGATAAGCTAAATAAATATACAGACAATTAAAATAAGAGATTTCCAAATTTATACCAAGTATCCTTAAACCTTAGAGATACCAAAAAAAGGTGAATATACACAGGTAAGTTTTCTTCAGCCCTTTTTGTGTCTGAACAAAAGTGTCATACAAGCAAGTACAACAATCAGCCATGTTTACTTAATGTGTTAAGTGTCGTGTTATATGTATGTTAACTGTAAGTACAGTTTTTGGTTCCTGAGTTTTTGCCTTCTAAGGATCTCCTTAGTCAAAAAAAGTAATCCATTCTGTAGCAGTGGAATGTCTATGTGCTTAACTTAGAAGTTATATAATTGTAGAGCTGCATAATGCAATGAGAGGCAACTGTTGCCCAACAGAGAAAATGAGAGGCGGTTTTAAAGAAAGTCCTATATTTTATTGGAGTTGTTCAAGTGTGTCAGAGAACATGGACAAAACCAGTTCTAAAATACCCTTTTTAGGAATGGAGATTTTTAGTTTTCTTTCAGATTAGCTGTTATAGTTAGTGTTCATTGAAAAAAACATTAAAAATTGTTTAGAAAATAGGCTGAACTGTTGCACTTTGGGTTATACTGCATGAGAAAATTCACCTGATATATAGAATTGAATGTCAGCCCCTGAAGTTACAAGACAAGTTGGTTTCTCTTGGATCACATTGTCACATACATTGAGGATATTTCTTTGTGTAATAAATCACAAGGTCCTAAATTGGTTTCACTTTAGAAATGTGACTGCAGACTGAGTAAATTTTACAAATAGATGTAACATGAACTTTCATTTCATTTTCTATATTTGGTTAGACAAAATCCAGCCATTTTCTCTTGATACCAGCATAAACAAACAAAAGTTTAATTTTGTTCATTGAAAAATTACTGCATGTGTTTTTATAGTGACAGACAACTGGTGATTTGTTCAAGCAGACATCTTTAGGCCCTGGGACAAGAACATAAAACAAGGTCTACACACCACATGCCTAGTTACGCAAGAGTTACAAATCAAGTTAGCAAATACTTATTAACTATACTTGGTCTTTTTACATTGACAAAATATACTTCCCCAACATCAAAATTTCGATTTTTATTTTCACTTGTGACATTTTTTTGACTTCTACTTTGTTGATTACTTTTCTCTCATTGTTGAGACAAAATACCTGATGCCCAAAATGAAGAAAGCAAGGGTTTATTTGGCTTACAGTTTGTGGAGGTTTCAGGCCATATTCAGCTGACTTCAAGGCAGGGTGGTATGGCTGAGAGGCAGCTGTTCATGGTGGCTGTGGCAGATACCAAAAATGACAAGAGCAAAAGAGTGAAACTCACAGAGCAAGTCTCTTTCCCTCATTCATATTGTATGCAAGCTACCTACCCTAGGGCACTCATACTGTCAATCGCAGCACTAGACAATGGAGCAATCACAAGCTCTAGATTCAGCAACCTTCGAAAGCCCATCACCCATGACAGCATGAAGCTTTGGGGAGACATCCAGACACAAGCCATAACATTCCACCCCTAACCCCCCAAAGACTCATGTACATCCCTTTATGCAAAAGGCATTTAGTTCATCTTCAAGAGTTGCCAAAGTCCTCACAGTTGCATCATTACTTTAAAGTACAAGTTCCAAGTGCCCTCCAAGATGTAAGGCAAACTCTTAGCTGCAACCCCCTGTACAAATGAAAACAGTTAAATACTTTCCAACAATCAATGGCACAAGATAAATATTTTCATTCCAAAACTTACAAACAGGAGGATACAAAGGATTGGGACAAAAGCAGGTCCAAAATTTAGCAGGGCAAACATTAAGTCCTGTAGTTCCATGTCCAGCAACTGAAGCAATCTGTGGTAAGTTGTGAGCTCCAAAAGGCTTGCATGACTCTGCCCCTGTGGCACTTTTGGTGATTGTAGCTCCCAGTGTTTCTCTCTTAGGCCTGCTCCATTCAATCTTTGCAGATTTCCTTAGATGATCCATGTTCCTTGCTTTTCTAAATTTCTAGGGTCTGCACTGAAATTTTGGGTTCACTCTCACAGTTTCACACATTGTCCTTTCATGGGCACACTGCCTGGGTTCCCAGGCCTTCTTCTAATATCTGAGTTGGAGCCGTTTTAACCTCAGAAAACTTGCATCCTGCATGCACCTAAAACCAGTGCTGTGTGGATGATGCCACAGTGCACTGCTAGCTGGAACAGTAGCCAGGATTTCTTCTCTCTTGGCTGCAGGGTTCAAGTACCTAGATCAATGGGCACTCTCAACCTGATTCTGAGGAACAGATTCTCTATGCTGCCACCATTCTGGAACCTGGTGCAGCCAGTCGCCATTCTGGAACATAGTATATCTGCCACTGTTCTGAGACATGGTGCTCTGCAGTTTTCATCTCAAGGCAAAGTATTTCACTTTTGCAGTTTTGAGGCTGCAAAGGGTGGAGACTTACCATTTGTGATGCCTTTTCTATTGTCCTGTTCCTCCTCAGCAATGGAGATCTCCTCATCTCTATCTTTGCAGTCCACAACTTTATTGGAGCTTCATTTCTGGCCAAACACAACATTTTAAATTATCCTGCTGGGCTCTTTGCTCTTGAATTGCAGCATAAATCTGGCTAAAAGCCCTCAACAATAGCCAAAATCACTGCCCCCAAATTAGACTGCCTTGAAGTTTTTTCTACCAGATTAGTCTACCACCCTTGATCTGTCTCAGGCAAAGTCTCTCAACATAAGCAAAATGAAAACTTTCTGTTAAGTCATAGAATGCATTGTCTATAGTTCAAACAACCAGTGTAGTCCTTCTCCCCAGTGGAAACCTGTAGACCTGGTCTTTACTGGCAAGATTTCTATCAGCCTTCTGGTCTTCTGAGCTCTGACCAGAATCTCCCATCCAGAACAGCCTGAAGCATTCCAGCTCTATTCTTTCAGGTGACATCTCCAAACCTCTCCAAACTCTTCCCACATGTCATTCCCAAAGGTTCTTAAACCACATGGTAAGGTATAGTCACAGCAGTGGCCCACTCTCAGTACTAAATTCTGTGTTAGTTGCTCTTTCTCCCTTGCTGAGACAAAATACTTGATGCCCAAAACGAAGGAAGGAAAAGTTTATTTAGCTTACGGTTTATGGAGGTTTCAGTCTATAGTCAGCTGGCTCTAAGGTAGGGTGGCATAGTTGAGGGTCAACCATTCATGGTGGCTGCAGCAGATACCAAAAGTGACAAGAACAAAAGGGCAAAGGGTGCAGAGCAAGTCTCTTTCATTCCCTTATATTGTAAGCAAGCTACTTATACCAGGACAGGTGCAGCATTCACACCATCAATTCCAGCACTAGATGATGAACAAATCACAAATTCTAGATTCAGCTGCCTTCAAAAGGCCCTACTTCCATGACAGCATGAGGCTTTGGAGGACATCCAGACACAAACCACAGAATCCACTTTCATATTTTTCACATCTATAAACTCTTTCACAGTCATTTGCAATTAATTAAAGAATTAAAAATAAAAGGCAATTACAAAGTGTAAAAATTTGAATATATTTTGAAATTAGTAATGGTGTAATCTAAATATATAAAAATTATTCCAATATTATAAAATATCAGCCTCCAAACTTTTCAAACTTCTGTCTTTAGTCATCATAAAAACGCAAATCAACATTACAGCGAGATTCTATCTCATCATAGTCACAATGGCTATTACTAAGAAAACAAACAGTAACAAATGTTGACCAGGATGCAGTTAAAAGGAACATCACTACATTGTTTTTGGAAATATACAGTAGTACAGTCAATATGAAAATCACTATGAAGGTTTTCAAACAAACTAAAAGTATGACTGCTATCTGATCCATCTATACCTGCCTTTGGTATATACCCTAAGGAATCAATGTCAACATACTCTAGAGATAGCTATGTACCCATGTTTTTCTTGGCATTATTTATAGCAGCTATGTTATTAGTCCAGATGCCTACCAATGGAACAATAGATAAGGAAAATGTGTATATATATATATTTATATAGATATAGATATATATAGATATATATATAGATATATATGTATGTGTATATATATATATATGTATATATATGACTACTGTTCAGTCACAAAAAAGAATGAAATCATGTCATTTGCAAGAAAATGCATGAAAGTGGAGATTAGCATGTTAATTAGAGGTCATTCAACATAAAATAGATTTAGAAGCTCAAATATTGTTTTTTTCTCTCACATATGAAATCTAGGAAATATGACATGAAAATACAAAGGAGACTATTAAGGAAGAGAAAAAGGAGCAAGGGAACTGGGAAAGGGAGTTAAGAGAAATAACAGAAAGGGTGGATATGATCAAACACATTAGCACAGAGCCAGGCCTGGTGGCACACACCTTTAGTCCCAGCACTCAGGAGGCTGAGGTAGGAGGAGCATTGTGAGTTTGAGGCTGACATGGGCTACAACGTGAGCACAAGGCTGGCCTGAGCTACATAGTGCTACCCTGCCTCAAAAAAAACAGGGTTGGGAGTTTGATTCAGTGGCTTAAGCACCTGCCCTGGCAGGTATGAGGTTGTAAGTCCAATCCCTGGTGCTGCAAAACAAAACAAAACAAAACATTAGCACATTATATGCTTATATGAAAATGTGACAGTTGAACGCATAATTTTGTATAAGTAATGTGTTAAGAATTATAATAGAGTAACACATCACAAGAAAGAAAAAACAAAAATTTAAATAAAATTATAGGAAATTTAATTTATTATTAAAATTAAGTTAAATATTGGATACTCTATAAAAAATAAAGCCATCTGTGATTCTAACAGTCATTGTATATATAGTTATCAGTATGAAAGCTGGCAAAACTCTTTATATATATTCAGGAGTTACCAAAATTATTCTGTAAAGGACCAAAATGTAAATATAGAAGTGGACCATAGATTTCTTAGTACAAATGTAGCCATATGCAAAATATAAGTGAAGGTATGTTGGTGTGTTACCAGAAACAAAAGAACAAACAAATGAAAGCTATTTTTTCAGAAACAAAAGACCAGAGTTTGCTTTTGAATGATAGTCTACTGACTGCTGTTCATATGTATAATTATATTTTTACAAATACATTGGTAATATAAGTTGTTTAACATTGGCATATGTCCTTCTGGGCATCGTATGCACTGTTGTAGGTGTCACAGGAATTCATGATAACTTCTACAACTAAAAAACAGTACCTGAAGCCTTAAAATGAATTGGAGATACTACTGCAATTGGATGAATAAGATTAGGAATTTGACAAGGAAATTAGTTTGACCTTTTCCTGGCATTTGCACTTCTATTTGTTTCTGAGTTGGGTGGTACAACTTGTGAAAATTTAATGCTTTTAGGAAAAAAGTTGTCTTTTGATAGAGTATAAAAGTAAAAGAGATGATTTTCTTTATATGTTGTAGTCATGGCAGCAGCTTTTTAGTGTTACAGATAAATCTATGCCAACACTAAAGACAGAATCATGACTGATTGCAATGCACATACATTTGTTAGTGAATTTACTTTCATGGCTGTGATTTGTGGAACTCAGAGCAAGGACCTTTCACTGAGCATAGATTGAAAGCAGAGATATTTTCAGAAAACAAGCATTACCTCTGGGACACAAATAACAATTTAAGATATTGTTTATTTTTCTGACCACATCTGCGTAAAGATATTGCACTTCTTCTGAAAAATAAAATAATTAAAAATCTATTGTTGAAATTGATATCTCCACTCTGAAGTTCATTCTTTATGAAAGCTACTAGAATAGCTTTCTCCAAACATCACAATTTCAGAATAGCGAGATATACAAAACATTAGAGAACTTGAGCTCTGCCCATCAGAGCCAAAGGCACAAACTCCATTGTTCAGGGTTGCAGACTGCGCAGCAGGTCCTAGAGGTTGCGCACTAGCCCAACCAGGAGCAAGGCCCTGGCACTATATGCCTGGGACTCACCCAGGCTTGTCTGGCATGGTGCTCCAGAGGCTCTGAACTCGCAACCAGATGCAAGGTCCAGATGGCACCACACTCCAGGGTGCACTCTGCCTGGCTGCCTGGGGCGTGAAGGTCTTGGCCACCATCCAGTAAGGCAGAGGCTCCAGCAACACAGTCTGGGAGTGTGCCCTCAACAGTTGTGCAGAGGATACAGCTCTACCCAGTCCCACATCTCAGCACAACCCACCAGGGTAAGGCCTGGCCAGACTTGCAGGACACAAAGCTCAGCACCCAGGGCAACCCAACAAAGTACATCAGGGGAACATGTGGCCAGCCTCACAAACCACAGAACACAAGGGTCCAGCACCATAATCTGGGACTGTGATCCAGCTAGCCATGGTGATATTGGAGGATTGAAGCTCTACCCAACACGGTGTTCCAGTACAATTCATTGGGAGGCTGCCTGCCCAGCCACACAGGTCCCAGAAGAAAATTACAAAACGAAAAACCAAGAGGCAGTCTCAATCCCCCAGCCCACAGAAAACAAACCCAAGAGACACAGAAGTGGAAGACAGTGGGAGTCACACAACTGAACTTTCTGAAATGATAGCAAGTGCAGTGAAGAAACAACTCCATGAAGCTACAGAGAAACTCAAATCAGAAATAATCTCTCAGCTAAAAAATGAAATGACAATAATTGTGAAAGAAATGTTGTATGTATCTAAAGAAGAGCAAGACAAAAAAGCAGAAGAACATAAGAAAATGATGGAAACTTTGAATGAACAATATAAGACACAAATAGAATGCATAAAACAGATTCAAAGGGAAATTCAGGAAATGAAAAATTCCATGGAAAGTTTGAAAAACTGCTTGAATGAAGCTGAAGATAGAATCTGAGACCTTGAAGACACCATAGGCACTTCTGATCAGAAAAGAAAAGAGCTCTTAAAAATAATAAGGAACCAAGAAACAACAAATCAACAGCTGTAAGATGATGCCAAGAGAAATAACATAAGATTAATAGGCATAAATGAAAAAGTAGCGGTCAATGCTAATGACCTGTGAAGACTATTCGCAGAAATAATAGCAGAAAATTTTTCAAACATGGGAAGAGAATCTGATATACAGATAAGTGAGGCATACAGAACCCCAATTAATCATAACCAAAATAAACCTTCACCCAGACATATAATAATTAGGGTATCAGAAACAGCACAAGAACAAAATACTAAAAGGTGTCAGAGAAAAGAAGCAGATCACCTATGAAGGAAAACCTATCAGAATCATGGCAGACTTCTCAACACAAACCTTTAAGTCAAGAAGAGCTTGGAGTGAAGTATTTCAAATCCTGAAATAAAACAACTTTCAACACAGATTGATGTATCCTGCAAAACTATCCTTAAAAATTGATGGAGAAATAAGATTCTTCCATGACAAAGAACAACTGAAGAAATTTATGGCCACAAAACCAGCACTACAAAGGACACTGAAAGACACTCTAGAAAGAGACAAAGATAGCTACACTCTTAAGGACAACAGCAGAAGGAAACCACTAAGCTGGGCAAATAATTAAACAGAAAATGTAGAAAACCACCAACAGAAAGATATCATGACAAGGATGAGTCACTACATATCAGTTATATCAATCAATGTAAATGGTCTCAATTCACCAATAAAAAGAAAAAGACTAGCAGAGTCGGTTAAGAAACAAAATCCAATAATATGCTCTGTACAAGAAACAGATTCACTCAAAAGAAATTCACAGACTAAAAATCAAAGACTGGAAAACAATACTCCATGCAACAGGAACCCAGAAAAAAGCAGGGATAGCTATTATGTTTGCAGACAATGTGAACTTCAAACAGAAAATGATCAAAAGAGATAAAGAAGGTCACGACATACTTGTTAGGGGAAAACATCAAGAGGAAGAGATTATAATCATAAATATATATGCACCGAATATGGGAGCACACAGCTATGTAAGAATTCTTAATAGACATGAAAAACCAAATGAACAATAGTACAATTATAACAGTGGTTCTTAATACCCCACTGTCACAGAGAGACAGATCAACCAAACAAAAAATCAGCAAAGAAATAACAGAACTGAATCAAACCTATGAACAAAAGAACCTAGTAGATGTGTACTGAGTATTCTACCCATCAACATCAGAATACACATTCATCTCAACAGTACATGAGTCATTCACTAAAATAGATCACATACTGGTTCACAAAACATGCTTAAATAAATGCAAAGGAGCTGAAATAATTCCATGCATATTATCTAACCATAGTGCAGTAAAATTGGAAACGAATGACAAAAATATCTACAAAAACCCCATAAACACATGGAAATTAAATAATACTCTCCTAAATAACCAATGGATCACAGAAAAAATTAAAGAATAAATTAAACAATATCTACAATTGAATGAAAATGCAAATACAAATTACCAGAACCTTTGGGGCACAATGAAAGCAGTCCTCAGAGGGAAATTTATAGTACTGAACTCCCACATCAGAAAAATGGAAAGAACACACATAAACAACTTAATGCTGCACCTCAAACTTCTAGAGAAAGAAGAGAAAGTCAAGTCCAAAACCCAAAGAAGGGAGTAAATTATCAAGATCAGAGCATAAATTAAGGCAATTGAAACTAAGAAAACAATACAAAGAATTAATGAATCGAAGAGTTGGTTCTTTGAAAGAGTAAATAAAATTGATAAACTCCTAGCCAACATTGTCAAAAAGAAAAAACTCAGATTCACGCAATAAGAAATGAAAAGGGTGAAATCACTACAGACCCGGTGGAAATACAGAAGATCGACAACACCTACTTTGAAAACTTTACTCACATAGACTCAACAACACAGAAGAAATGGACAGGTTCCTAGAAACCTATGAATTACCAAACCTGAATCAAGAAGATGTAAAACTGATGAATAACCCAATTTCAGCTAATGAAATTGAAACTGTACTTAGAACCCAACCAACAAAGAAAAGCCCGGGCCCTGATGGATTCACTGCTGAATTCTACTAGAAATTTAGGGAAAACTTAACGCCAACACTCATCAAACTCTTCAATGAAACTCAAAGGGAAGTAAGTCTCCCTAACTCATTCCTAGAAACAATTATTGCCCTAATACCAAAACCAGAGAAAGACCCAACTGAAAAAGATAATTCCAGGCCAATCTCCCTCATGAACATAAATGCAAAAATCCTCAATAAAATACTGGCAAATAGAATACAGCAAGTTATCAGAAAGATTATGCACCATGATCAAGTGGGATTCATCCCAGGAATGCAGGGATGGTTCAACATACAGAAATCAATACATGTAATACACCATATCCACAGGGCCAAGGACAAGAACCACATGATCATCTCAATAGATGCAGAAAAAGCTTTCGACAAAATCCAACACCCATTCATGATAAAAACCCTACAGAAAATTGGAATAGATGGTCTCTACCTCAACCTGATAAAAGCCATATATCATAAACCAACAGCCAACATCTTACTAAATGTAGAAAAACTGAAAACTTTCAACCTAAAATCATGAACAAGACAAGGATATCCATTATCACCACTCCTATTCAATATAGTTCTGGAAGTACTAGCCAGAGCAATTGGACAAGAGAAAGAAATAAAGGGAATAAGGATAGGAAAGGAAGAAGTAAAATTATCACTCTTTGCAGATGATATGATACTCTACATAGAAGACCCCCAAAAATCCATTAAAAGACTTCTAGAAGTAATAACTAAATTCAGTAATATTGCTGGATACAAGGCGAACACTCAAAAATCAATAGCATTCCTGTACACAAACAACAAAGTCACTGAGAGAGAAATAAGGGAAACCACACCCTTCACTATAACATCCAAAAAAATGAAATACTTAGGAATCAATCTAACAAAGGAAGTAAAAGATCTATACAGTGAAAATTACATTACTCTCAAGAAGGAAATCAAAGAAGGTTTCAGAAAATGGAAAGGAATTCCCTGTTCATGGATAGGAAGAACAAACTTCATGAGAACGGCCATTCTTCCAAAATTATTATACAGATTCAATGCAATCCCAATCAAAATACCACTTGCCTACCTCTCAGAGCTAGAGAAAGCATTCCTGAAATTCATCTGGACCCAGAAAAGACCTAGAATAGCAAAGGCAATTCTGGGCAATAAAGGGAAGGCAGGAGGCATCACAGTCCCCAACTTGAAACTATACTACAAAGCCACTGTGATAAAATCAGCATGGTACTGGAATCAAAACAGACCTGAAGATCAATGGAATAGATTAGAAGATACAGCCACAACTACAAACACACTTAGCCACCTCATCTTTGACAAAGGAACAAAACATGTACGTTGGAAGAAAGATAGCCTCTTTAACAAGTGGTGCTGAAAAAACTGGCTTTCTATATGCCATAAACTAAAACTAGATCCATGCCTATCACCATTCACTAAAATAAAGTCAAAATGGATCAAAGATCTGAATATAAAAACAGAGACACTAAACTTACTAGAAGACAGAGTAGGTAAAAATCTTGATGACATAGGAGTAGGCAGAGTTCATGAACAAAAATGAAATTGCACGGGAACACTTCCCAGAAGCAACAACTGGGTTCTCATCTTACTAAAAAGTTTTTGCATGTCAAAGGAAATCTCCAACAGAGCGAAAAGAAAACTCATGAACTGGGAAATATCTTTGCCAATTGTCCATCAGACAAAGGACTTCTATCTAAAACATATAAAGAATTAAAAGAAATCAGGCCCCTAAAATTCAAGGACCCAATCCAGAAATGTGCATTTGAGATGAATACACACTTCTCAGAGAAAGAAATACAAATGGCAAATAAATATAAGAAATAATGTTCAACATCAATGGTCATTCAGGAAATGCAAATTAAAACAACACTGAGATTCTATCTCACTCCAGAAAGAATGGCCAAGATTAAAAAATCAACCAATAACAGATGCTGGAGGGGCTGTGGGGATAAAGGAATTCTTCTCCACTGTTGGTGGGAGTGTAGACTGGTGCAACCACTGCGGAAGTCAGTGTGGAGATTCCTCAAGAAGTTAGGATTAGAGATCCCATACAACCCAGCTATTGCACTTCTGGGCATTTTCCCAGAAGAATTGAAAACATCATACCACAGGGGTATCTGTGCACCCATGTTTATAGGAACACAATTTGTAATAGCCAGATCTTGGAAACAAACCAAGTGCGCATCAATCAAAGAATGGATAAAAAAGATGTGGTATTTTTATACAATGGAGTGCTACTCAGGTATCAAGAAAAATTGCAAACCTATAATGTTACCATTGTACATTTGCTCTGGTTGTTTGTTTGTCTCTTTTGCTTTTTGTCTTTCTTATATGTGTCTTTTTTTCCTTAAATGAAAATACAAGATATATAAAACAAAGAAGAGAACATAAATGGAACAGAAACTGATGGCCCCCCATTTAAAATGTGACCAAGTTAACCAAAAAATAAAATTATATAATATTATGGCCATTTTATGCACATTTCTCATACAACTCTAGCCCAGAGCACTTCTAATTATGCTTTGATTCAAGCTATACTAGAAAATTTCATAATATAATTGTGACTGAGAAACAGTCAAACTAATAAACACTGTAGAATATGAAAATACATGCACAAGGAATGCCACAGTCAGGGATATTTTCCATTAAACTCCAAACTCCAATAATAAATAATTTAAAAGTATTTGTCTTAGTTACTTTTCATTCATTACTGAGACAAAAGAGCCGACACCCAAAATTAGGAAAGGAAAAGTTCATTTATCTTTCAGTTTCTGGAGGTTTCAGTCCATAATGAGCTGGCTCCAAGGCAGGGTGGCATGACACTGGGGCAAAACTTCAAGGCAGCAGCAAGCAAAGGCAGCCAGAGTCAAAAGGGGCAAGAGCAAGCCTGTTCTTCTCCCTTATATTGTACACAGGACATGCCCCACCAGAGTGGGTGTAGCATTCACAAATCTCCTTGCCTTCCTTTGCACAGGATGAGGATGTTTACAAAGTAAGACCCCTGGCTCCCTGCTGAGTCTCTCAGCTAAACTTCAGATCTTCTCCAATTGACACAATGAACAGGTAACTGTGCTCTACACCCAGAATGTAGAGCTGCTGCCTTAATTAAGTTTCTAGAGTTCTCAAGTTGACACAATGTATAAACCATAACAGTATTCACTATACAAAAATTAAATTTAAGTAGTGGCTGTTCAAAAAGTGTAGATATCTTGATTAAGATTATCATTCCTAGCCGAGCATGGTGGCGCACGCCTTTAATCCCAGCACTCGGGAGGCTGAGGTAGGAGGAGCGTTGTGAGTTCAAGGCCGGCTTGGGCTACAACACGAGCTCAAGGCCGACCTGAGCTACATAGTGCGACCCTGCCTCAAAAAACCAGGGCTGTGAGTTTGGCTCAGTGACTTAAGCGCCTGTCTGCCAGGTGCAAGGTTGTGAGTTCAATCCCTGGTGCTGAAAAAAAAAAAAGTTTATCATTCCTTTTGATTACTGCATAATTATATGAAAATGAAAGTCTCAAGCTGTTGATTGTGGCTACTAAATGTAGTCAATGCCTGTCTTCCAGTAAATTGGACATTATTATATGTGAAATATCAAACTATATGCTAGTAATTGCAAATTAACTGTTTTATTTTCTGCTAACAAATCTTCAGGAGTATCAGATTACAAAAATGTTCAGAAATGTTGATTTGCTTGCATAAAAATCAAGAACACTAGTCCAGATTGGTTAAACTCAAATCCACACTGCAAAGATCAGAACTACATATTATACAGTTGAAGTCAGTCAGTTTGTGTAATTTTCAGTTACCACAAGGGTTGCCACAGAGCCAATTTCAAACTCACTGTAAATAGAGATATTACTAGTGCTCCCTCAGCCCTCATCTCTTACCATTCCTTCCTATTCTTGTGGCTCTGTAGCCCCATTTCTTCCAATTTACCACTTGTTACATTCAAACATATCTAGGTTCCCACTTGGTTTGCTGGGTAGACATATTTCCACTAAACTATAACTGGGTTACCATGCTCTCTTCCTCTCTCTCTCTCCTTCCTGGGATATAAGCAACTGTTAAATGCCTTCTGAGCTAATTTTTTTAAATTATTTTTTATTTTATGGAAAAAAGCTAAAACAAAATTTCATAAAAATAATGGAATAATAATAGTTAATACATTACATGTTGTTATCTTTTAAATAGTTGCTCAGCATACAAGGTATCGGCAAAACATTTCTCCAGTTGATTTTTATTAGCACAAACTTTGCTTTTTAATGAACCAAGAGACACTAATATTATAACTGACTTTCATTTTTTCCCTTTTCCCTACTGTCCTTTTCCCTTTCACCTATCCTAGTTCCTTTTTCCTTTAGAATAATTTCTTCTCATTTCCCAGTATCTATTGTACAATTTAGACTTTATTGACTCTTTCCATTTCTCACCCAAGGGCAACAATATGATGTTTACACACATGATTCTGATTTATTTGACTCGAGTATGGTCTCTAATTGCATTCATTTACCTATAAAATTCTCAAATTTACCCATCTTTATGATTGAGTAGTATTCCATCACTAAAAATACTACATCTTTTTAATCCATTCCTTGGTTGAGCCAATTTTTAAAAGGGCTTCAGAAAATATTATTTATTCATTGGGTATAGAGGGAAACAAACTACCAGTAATACAATCAAATGAACAGTGACATATTTTGAAAGTAAAATTTTTAAAAAGCACAATTTCCTGACATATACTTATATCTGTAATACACGTGAAGGAACTAAACATGAACTACATTAAACCCTACCTTATGCTATGAGTAGAGAGTAAAGAGATACGGTTCTTGATATCTTTAGGAGCTTGGAAATTTTGGGGCACTATATTACATTACATGATTGTATGTAACCTCTCACTAAGATGCTCTGTTGGTCAGTATTTATGATCTTCCCATTAGAAATTATCTAACTCCCTGAACACTGTGACTATTCAAATTAAATCTATAAGTGACTATAGTCTTTTGCAAGCAAGGTGGGTTATTGATGCTATATCTACATTTTAAGAAGTAAAGCATAGTAATAAAAAGTTCAGACACATTTTTTTCTCTTATTGAAAAGAATCTAGGTGATCTGATGATTAAGTCAGGTTTTGAGTTTAATGTCTGTTAATTCCACAAGAGATAGCTCTATTCCCAACACTAGTGATGTGATAGATATTGTGTGAATTTCTCTCTATTGTGACTCTTAGCTTGAGAAAGTATGGCCTCTTATGACTTTGTAAAAGGGCACTTTTAATTCCTTTTTCTATATCTCCTCGGCATTTACATTAGTAACTTTCTACCATGATTGTATTTTATAAAGCCCAAGACTCATTTAAATGCTAGCAAATTATGCCAAAGGGATTTCATTTACCACAGGCTGTGTAAGGGATAGTTATACAACTGCTATTAATGCTAATGGGAGTTCATGAATAAATCCTCAAGAATACAGAGAAAAATGTATCCCAAGAAGGACATGAATTGAAGACAATAGACTCACTAGAGCAAAATTAAGTGACATTTTGATTTCCTGAGCTAATATCTCATTAAAGTAAAAGTTATTGGTACTTACAATCATTTAAGAATAGTGATTTTTTTGGTAGCAATTCAGACATCTCTTTGGCAACTTAATTCATACAATTTACATAAATAACATTTTTTATAATGGCAATTACTTTGATGTTTCTAATAAGCAATGGCATAAGAATGATTTGTATACTATCTTTGTACTTTGTAATAATTATCAAATGAATATTTTGATAAGTTAACTTTCAGAAATAAATTACAAGTGGTTTGTAATGTGGTTTGGTTTTAATGTTGCATATTAGAAAGTAAAAGATATATGAACTTCCACAAAGGAACAGGACACATTTCTGTGCTTTATCAACAAGTAGTTTAAAGACATTTTAGATATAGTGACAATCTCTTTACATGATTATATGATTATAGCTATTTATTATGCAGGTTTTCTCATCAGATTTTTTAAATGTTAAAAATGTTATATACTGTTAAACTTTCTTTCCAGTTTGGATGATTATTCCATATATTTTACCATGCAGAACTACATTTTCAATGGAATAATTAAGAAATTTGCCATGAGTGGTTTTATTATTTCATTTTTAACATAATAGTGCTCATGTATAATAAAATAAATGTGTAATATATTTAATGACAAATGTATTCATACTAATATACAGAATAATATTAATTGAGGAATAATAATGAAAGAATTCAATGCATATATAGCATATTTTAAATTTATAATTTTAAGTGCTATCCAAACTTTTTATAAATCAAATGAACTTCATGATAAATATAATTACATTTGCTAAGATTCATTATTGTCATATTAATTGCATGTTTTTTAATACAAAAGAAAATGTATGAGAACTGGGATGCCATAAATGACAGTTATCATTAAGAGAATGACAGCATTTAAAATGCAAAATATGATGAAACAATTCATCCCATAACTTAGTTTTCCATTGGTTAATAGGCCAGACTGATGATAATACTGCAAGTTCAAGGAAGTAAAGAGGCATCTGAAATGATTATTGTCAAAACACTGTTTCAAATATAATATTGATATGAACAGCAGAATGAGAGGAAAATGAGTTTTAGAGTAAGACAGCATGAATTCAATTTTCAGAATTGATACATAATAACTGTGTCACCTTAAGCATATTATTTAAAGTTACTATGCTTCAATCTCTTTATCTTGTATACTAAATGAATAATAACTGTTTTATAAGATGATAAAATATTATTTGTCAAAAGCATTGGAAAATACAAAACAATTATTATTCAAATGAATGTTCATTGTACATAGAAGTTGATAGCTTCTACATGCTCTCAACCTCCTTAGTGAGGGTGATATAAAAGAAATTAAATCAACTCCATCTGGATCCACTGAGTTTTAAATATTTCTATCATTAGTTGCTACCTCTGGAAAAAACTTCTTTTTTAAGATCAGAAACTGATCCACTATCATTCAAGGCAAACAATTCCTTTCTTTTTATAATTGCTATAAGCTTATTTCACACCCTGTCTTTGAATGGCATCTCTAATAGACAGCATTTAAATAATTAGTTATCCTAAAATTAACAAATGATATACTTAGTAAAATCAAATTATATATGAACTACACCCAAGCTATTTAAACAAATGACTATTGGGTGAGTAATGGAGAAAAAAAAAAAAAACAGTAACATCAATATTCTACTGATCCAAGGCTTTGCCCATAATAACACTTCCCACAACACCACATCCTGGAACTCAAGACCCATCTACTTTCACAGTGAAAGTATTCCGGCTTGAGATGAGTGAGAGTCAAAAGGAACTCCCCTTGAGCTTGATTTATTCAATTTGGAGCTACTTCAGTAACTCTTTCAAAGACAGAAGATAGCATTCTGGGTCTAGACTTAGTATTGCTTAAGTAGAATGCACACAGCAGGAGTCTCAACCTGTTCCCGTTGTATCATTCACACTCGTGACCTCACTTCTGGTCACTGCCACAAATGGCATTTAATGCTCATGAACCTAGTTTTCTGGGGTTCTTATATTATCGTTTCAACTGACCATGCCTTTTTAAACTTGTTTTCCTGTACTGGGAATTGAACTCAAGTGCTTCATAAATGAGCTGCATCCCAGCCCAAGCATTTTTAGTTTTTGTTTTGAGACAGGGTTTTGCTAAGTTACCTAAGATGAGCAGTTTCTGGAATTACAGACATGTGTCACAGTGTAGGGCTGTATTTATCATTTTTAAGCCTGTTTCATTACAAGCATGAAGAATTTTTTTTCCCTGTTGATTCAATCATTTTGTGAAGCCAAGTGTGGAACCCTGAAATGCCAAAAGAAAATGAAGAGAAATATCTATAGAATTTCATCCACGCATTTCACTGAAGACAATGATTTACAAATTTTTCCAGCATTTCTATGAGAATTATTCCCCCTTTTCCCCTAAGGAGACATAATTATAACAATACTCTTTAAGATCTTCCCCTATATTCTTTGTTGTAGAAAACAGGATAGCTGCAATTTAACCTTCTTCCTTTTTCCTTTTCAGAAAATGAAAATCTGGCTGCTTTAACTTAGTCCTAGATTTATTACACAGAAAAGAAAAAATGGACTCAAGCTTATGTTGGTAAATAAGCTAAATGCTTATTAGGATTTTTTTCTGAGCTATGAGTAAATTTATCTCGCTTAATGAATTTATTTTATAGCCATGTATAAGATGTCAAAACTTGTTTTCAGATTCACCAGAATGAGCATATTTTCTTGATTCTGATTCTTTTAATGTCAAAAGGAATATATAATGAGATCTGTCATCTAGTGGCTACTGAAGGCACGGATCAGGAAGCAATATGGACTGCCCTCTGAGGTCCTGATCCCAGGACCTTGGAGGAGAACGAGTAGGGCCCCTCCGGGACCCCCGCCTGGCCGGCGTGGCGCAGGCACGGATCAGGAAGCAATATGGACTGCCCTCTGAGGTCCTGATCCCAGGACCTTGGAGGAGAATGAGTAGGACCCCTCGCGGGACCCCCGCCCAGCCGGCGCGGCGCAGGCACGGATCAGGAAGCAGTATGGACTGCCCTCTGAGGTCCTGATCCCAGGACCTTGGAGGAGAATGAGTAGGACCCCTCGCGGGATCCCCACCCGGCCCGCGCGGCACTGGCGCGCGGGCTTGGAATCGGGGACAAACACTAACTCCCCCCACCCGGGTAAGCAATCTGCTGTTTCGGAGGTCTGGCTGGATTAATAGCAACCAAGTAACATCAAGCAGCTTTTGTTTTGTAGATTTGGCCAGGCCTCTGGGCAGCAACCCAAGCATCTCTTTATAGCAGGCAATGTAGCAAGTATGGGGGATTCTCTTCTGTCTTGTCTTTTATTATTAATAAAATATTAGAAAAATAATAATAAACCGATAGGTATAATATCATCAGTTGCTTTCTAACCTGACTTCATCATTACCAGTCATAATTATCTTCACTTTTGTTCTTCTAGGTCAGTCCTACTGTATCTTGGACACTTTCTACTTCTTAGAACAGCTATGAGACTTCAAAAGTAAAAGAAAAAAAAGACAAAAGAAATCTGCAGGTGTTCAATATGGGGATGTTGTCCAGAGATACGTATGAGATGGATACGCAGAGATAATGGATTTCTGGAGCCACATACCCATAATCTCCTTGAATGCATAGTTAGAAATTAAAAGATGGCCTACAACACCACGAGTCCAAGCAGGATCAAACTATATTGCCTTAAAAAATGTATGCTCTGTTCCTTTCCTACCCATACTCGGCTTTATCACTTAGATTGGTACTGAGGTCAATCATGTAGCAGATCATGTTGACCACCTACATCTTCCCCCTGTTCCCTACATGAATCCCTGCACAGATGTCTTTCTGCTGTTCTTTATCCTTGGAGTTTGAATTGGACATTAACTTCAAGTAATCTCTCTTCCTTTGTGCTGTGCCACACTCATGAAATGTGACAATTCAATATCTGAGTCTTGCATGTTCAATAAGGCAGGTTTCACACGGATCATTTGGCTGATATTCTAATTCCTCTGAGTTGAGATTCTACATTTGTTAACCTTGGTCCCTGTCTATTGTGTTGTTTTCACCTTCCTGGTTATTTTTGGTTGGCCATTTTTATTTATCAATGAAGGACACTATTACCTGAAATTCACTGTAGGTAGTGAATCACTTTAGTGATGTATTTTCTAGTTATTAAGATTTTATTTTTAATCTCTAATTAGAAACAATAGCTCTTAAATACCTTTTTTGCTATTAATATGTTTTTCAAGGTATGACATTTTAGTCATTGTAACATTTTGTAGGAATAGGCATATTGTTTTGTAAGAATTAGACTATATCTTCATTTTCATTTCTCTTGTGTCTTGCTACTGTTATTAGGTCTCCTCACCTCCCACAGAGATTTCATAGTAGCTTCTTCACTTGTCTTTTTGCCATTAGATAACATCAATTTATTTCAAATTACAAACTATCCACTTTAGACCATAATTACTGGTTTGTTATATTGAGTCCTATAGTGAAATAAAAAGATCAGGTCAGAAATCTCACTTATTTTTTCCACATTAATGTAAGTATCTTTGAAATCTTATGCACTACATTAGTAATCACATGTCACCAAGAGATACTGATCTGAGAAGAGGATTACTGATTGAAACAATTTCCTTCATTCATGGTGTCCAGTGGGGAAGGCTGTCTTTAGAAATGAGAGTCTGTTTATTGGAATGGTGTAATGGAGCTGCCCAGAAACAATTGTTTCCAATGAAAAGAGAGGAAAAGAACTACATGTTCAAGTACCTGTTTAAATGGATGTATCTCCTAGTAGCCTCAGGAGCTGTTATAATTACCTTCTTTAGGGTGTTCCACTGGAGGACTACAAAATTTCATTCAGACCTATTTCCAAAGTAATTTTTGAAGTTTAAAACTAAAATAACTCAATAAGCATTATTTTCACTGGGAGTTATTCCAGTTCTATTTAAGCTTTCTGTAAAGACAGGAATTCGGAAACAGTGAATAAGATAATCCTTTTAAATCTTCTCTTGATTAGAAGTAGTTCAGTTTATTCCAGAAATAATTTATTGTGAAAGAAATTCTAAATAAACTTTTTAATAATCTCATTCTTGGAAGCTTTAAAATTACTTAGAATACTATATTTGTTATGTTTTTAATGGATGCTGCTTTAGTCAGTCCAAAATATTTAACCCCTTCTTCTGGTAATGACACTTCAATTTAGTAAGAGAATTGCTTTATCTATTCCAGCAGTGTTAGGACTCTAATCCCATAGTCGCTTGACTCCCAGTCAAGGTTACATTAATAGTTGAGAATCTGCTTCTAATATGGGTTGGAGCTTGTCATGTGACCAAAATCTTAAGCTAGATTTTTCTAATTGCTCTCTAAGTATAGATCCATATTTACATGCACATCAAACATGTCAGTCTGAGATATAGAGGATGGTACCCGTACAGAGAGACACACAGGAAGTTAAAAGTGAGTGTGTTCCAAACTTAATGACTCATACCTGTAATCTCAGGAACTGAGGAAGTTAGAAATCAGTCTGAGAAACTTTAATAGTCTCCATTTTAAAATTTAAAAATTCATAAAAGGGGTTGGTGATGTCATACAAGAAGTTTAAAGTTCTGGGTTCAATCTCCAATACTGATAGAAGAAAATGCCTATTTGCTGAAGTTGTGACCCCAACTTTCTAGTTCTTATTTCTAAGTTTTCATTTCATGAATTGTTCCATTATTCCACCGATAAATTCTGATTTTCTAAAGCTATTATTATTTTCTGATAAAGCTTTTCTAAAATAGGAACCATACTTCTTAAGGTTCTCATGCATAGAAAAATAGAAAAGAAAGTATGTAATTTTAGGAGGTAGATGAACATTGAGTAAAATGCAGTCTCCATGGCATCTCCTTAGCAACCACTTATCTTTTGTTTGCATTATTTTTTAAAAGTATGGAAATGCTTATTTCAAAAAATAATCACAATTTGAAGTTGAAAAGAGATGAATAGAAACCAGGTGCAAAGTACAGCCTTTCTAGGTCTTGAAATTTAAACATGTGGAAAACAATAACTTGGCGAAAAGGAAAAAAACATAAATTTCCAGGAATTGGGAGGAAACACACTGGACCACTAGAAACTACAGTGAAGCTGGAGAAATGCAGCACAAAGCAGAGGAAAAAAGCACTCTGAACAGCTCACTCTGATTCTCAAGGAGGTGGGCCAATTGTATCTAGTATAAGGTAAGCCTGGAGAGGGTGGACAGCTCCATGTAGAAACAGTAGACTGAACTGGCATCACTACTCTCAAGTCAGTGCTTACGAATTATAACTATCAGTGTCACTGGATTCAATTTGTCAATTAAAAGACACAGATTAGAATAAGGGATCAGGAAACAAAGTCCAAAAATGTGCTATAAAAAGAAACATATTTAACACAAAAATCAATTCATAGACTAAAAATTAAGGATATAAAGCAATACTTCATGCAACAGGATCTAAAAAATGAGCAGGAGTAGCGATTCTATTTTCAAAATGAACTTTAAATCAAAGATGATGAAAAAATGGCAAAAATGACATTATATATTGGTTAATAGAACAATTTAATGGAGAGAGATAATGATTATAAGCATATGTACTGAATCCTAGTGCATCCAATTTCATAAAACGAACAATAATGGGCATAAAAGGTCAGACAAAAATCAATACAATTAGAGTTGGAGACTTCAATGCACTATTATCATAAAGAGATCAACTAAACCAAAACGGAAACATCAGAGTTGAACCAAATCTTAGAACAAAAGAACTTAATAGATAGAAACAGTATTTCATACAGACATATATTCTTTTTTGGCATGCATATTCCTTTTGCATACATGGTACTTTCTCCAAAATAGACTACATACTACCTAATAAACCATGCTTAATAAATGCAAATGAATTGAAATTATTCCATGAATAATCAATAGGTCATAGAAGAAATTATTTAAGAAATAAGCAAGTTCCTAGAATTAAATTGTAATCCCAGTAAAACAGTAAAACACCAAAACATATGACACACAATGAGTGGAATTTAATAGCTGTTAATGACCACATCAAGAAAACAGAACAAGACCAGATTAATAACCCAATAGCACCCCATAAGGTCCTAGAAAAAGAAGATCCATCCAAATCCAGAGCTTCTACAAAGAAGGAAACTATGAAGAACAGAACAGAAATTAATTAATTGGAGACCAAAAAAATGCAATACAAGAAATCAGTAATGTGAAGAGCCAGTTCTTTTAAAGAATAAATAAAATAGACATATTTTAGTCAATTTTACCTATCAAGGAAAAGACATAAGCCAATGTCATTAGAAATGAAAAGGATGAAATCACAATGGATACTTCTAAAATCCTCTCTGGAAGATTATTAGCATCTACTTCACAAATCTATATGCCATAAATTTGGAGAACTTAGAAGAAATAGAGAAATTCCCAGATACAGATGAATTACTACAACTGAACCAAGAAGTCTTAAAAATCTTGAATAATCCAAAATAGACAATGAAATTTTAACAGTAATAAAAATCCCACCAATTAAGAAAAGCCTAGGACCTTTTAAATTTACAAACAAATTCTAGAACTTCAGGGAAGATTTAACACCAACACTCTAGCAATTCTCCATGAAACTGAGAGGGAACGAGTACTCTCAAAAACATTCTTGGAAGTTGTCATTATCCTGATCCCAAAACCAGACAAAGTCCAACCAAAAAAGAAAACTGTAAGCAAATCTCTCCAGTGAACAACAAAGCAAAAACCCTCAACAACATATTGGCACAGAGAATGCAAAAAAATATAAGAAATACTATACACCATGACAAAGTCGGTTTCAACTTAGGGATACTAAGATGATTTAACATAAGTAAATCAATAGATGTGATTTATCAGATAAACAGAAGACACATGATCATCTTATTTGATGCAGAAAAGATCTTTGACAAAATTAAACATTTATCTGAAGAAAATAATTATGGAAAGATTTTATCTCAATCTGATAAAAGAATTTATGACCAACCTACTGCCAATATCGTATTAAATGGGGACAAACTGAAAACTTTCAGGAAGAGACACTGATGTCCATTGATGTCAATGTCATTTGCAGATGATACAATTCCTTTCAGTCTCTGGGTTTCTCTATTGTGAAAATATTCATAATAACATCAAGAAAAATGAAATATTTATGAATTATACTAACCAAAGTAAAAGACTTCTGCAGTGAAAATTGTACCACTCTAAAATAGAACTTCAGAAAATGGAAAGATATCTCATGTTATTGACTGGCAGAACTAATACAGTCAAAACATATACTTCCCAAACTTTAGGTGAAATGGGAGGCATTGAAGAATATAAAGAACCTATTAAATCATTTAAAAATGCACAGTTGACATAGTGCCCTCCTATTTTGTTGATACAGGCTGTGGTCATTTTCAAAAGGAAAAATAAAAAAAAGTAGAAAATAGAAAAATATCTTTAAATTAACATAGTAATAGAAATCAAATAAACAGTAAGGATAGCATAGTATCAAGCCTCTTGTTTTCCATTAACACAGACAGTAACGAAATACAATTTTATAGTTCCTCTGAAGTTTGAAGTAATAGAGCTCATTTGTCTCCAGATGGAATTTTCCAGTGTGGACTGAGCTCCTTTGCCAAACAGAAACACAGAGAATCCTAAAGTTCCAGGTGGGGCTCACCTGCAATATGAGACTCAGTCGGCAATTACACATGAGCCAGCTGCTACTGTATTGGCTACAGTTCACTGTTACAGAACCTTACTCTATGCAGTGCATTTGGGAGTGCTATGTGCAATATCATCAAAATCACACAGAGAGATATAATTCTCAAAGACTCAAAAATAATTGAAACATTTATAGATGTATTAACTAAGGTAACAACCTGGAAATTGCATTTTGCATATGAATCTTTATTTCCAGATTGGAGGAAAGAGCAATAGCTATTCGTCAAAACCAATAATTATACTTGTGATTAATATTAGTTATTTTGAGTTGTATCTGTGTTTGTGTAAAATACATGGAATTTATTATCTAACTGTGAAATAGTTTTATGTAATTTTATTTCAGTAATTACAAAGAAAATAAGCTGTTATTTTATCCCTCAAACCAAAAAGCCTCGAAATAAAGAACAAACATACGATTTTGTCTTGCACTTGTTTCAGCATTTTTTCAAATATTGTAGTTAACAATGTTTAAATTATTGTATAGCCAACTAAATTCTAATGACCTCAAAATAAAGTGTTCTAATAATTGTTTATATTAGTAGATAAATTTAACCACTCCAAAGCCGTATTAGTTAAATGTTTAAGTGAGACTTTAAGACTCACATTGAAATAGTGTGAAACATTAGCTGTCTTTGTTTTCAAATATAATTCAGTTTTCTAGGAATACCATAAATCTTAGTAATCTACTGCATATATAGGTAGTTCTTTGTTACCATGATATTTTCATGCCAAAATAGGGAAGGTAGGTTAATCTGACAAAAGTGAAGTTCCTAAAGGTAAAGAAATTAGTAAAAACTAAAAAGTTCTGTGACTTAAAACAAAGAGCAGCATTTTGTAGAAAGTTACTGAAGACACCTTCTACACAAAAATAGTCACAAGTAAGTTAAATAACAGATGTAAGCAGTAAAATAAAGATAAAATGTAGGGTAATTCTGTTGTTTTATAAAATGTGTAGATACTCTTAATTGTTACCTCTTAACAAAATTTACATAAGTGGTTTCTGAGAAAATAATAAAGATATTTTTCTTCTTTTTTTTTTTTTTTTGGTACTGAGAATTGAACTCATGACCTTGTGTTTGACAGGCAGCGCTTATGATATTCATCTTTTATTACACAACACAGTACAGGTAAAAATAGCACTTTGGATTTGAAAGTATAATTTATCTAGTCTACTTAAAGATATTTTGTGAAAATTCAAAACACCAGACTGACAAAAATGTAACAACTCATCTCCAAACATGCTTGTGAACTGGCATCTCAGTAACTTTCTCTAATCTTCCATACAGACTCTTTTTTCACTGAGTTGTGTTTACTTTGAAATTCATGAAAGCTATGATGGCAGTAACCACTAAAAATATATAATCATAGGAACAATGTCAACCACTGTGTGAAACATATCTAATACCTAGAGGATACATATTCTTTCCAAGTGAATGTATCACATATACCAACAAAGTTTATGTGTTGGACTGTAAACATGTTTCAAGAAGGTTAAAAGTGCTGTTACAATAGTGAATTTATCATCTGATCAAATTGCAAATGAACTGAAAATGAATAAGATATGCCCAAAATTATATAATTAGAAATTAAGCTTAAGTTATCCATAGTTCAAAGAGGAAATTGTAAGTAATTTTAGAAATATTTCAAAATGAATGAAAATGAAAATGACTTAAGCTATTACTTTGACAAGTATATTCTTAAAGAAGATAGATAAAAAATATCGCTTCACGATGAATGGTAAAAGAAAAAATCTAAAGTAGAAAATGAAATATAGTAAGATTATAATAGAAAGTAATGGAAAAGCAAATAGACATACTAAAAAGCCTAAAATATTATTTTTATCAGATAAATAGAACTGATATATTCATGGTTAAGAATATTCAGAGAGAGAAAAAACATAAATTACTAGTCTTACTAGTAATCAGTACAAATATTCACTTCAGATATTCAGAGTAAAATACAAAATTATTGTGAATAACTAACCCAATGATATTTTAGATAAAATACTTAAGTTCTTAAAAAATTCAATTTTCCAAATTCAAACAACTTTGTTTATTAAATTAGGCAATTTCAATTAAAATTATCATTTAATTTATTTTTATCATTTAATTTTCATAAAAATTTATAAAGTGTTTCTCTTGTTTACAGAAATGCAAATAAAATTTAAAAAGCCAGAGTACATTTTAGAGGCAAATATAGGGACCTGCAATACCTGATTTCAAAACTTTAATAATAAGATTATGGTGACTAAGAGGAGACAGAAAAAATATATATACAAATGAAATCTAGAAAGAAACCTATGGATTAAAGTCAATGGATTTTTGACAACATTTCAAAGGTAATTCAACAGAGAAACAAGTCAGTTTAGAAAATGATAAAAATTTGAATATTTGTATATTTAAAAACAGGAAGGCATATTTGCAACCATTTAACAGATTTAGCAGATATAGAATGTTAAGGGTACAAAAAGCTCAGATGGAAAAGGAAAAAAATGATAAATCCCTTATTACCTCAGTCAGAGTGATTATCACCAGGGGCACAAAGCACAACAAGTATTGGCTAGGATTGGGTTTTATCACTGTTGGTGGGGATGTAGACTAGCATAGCTACTAATCAGTATGAAGCTTCCTTAAAAAAGTAAAAATAGAGATATTACTTTTTGCACTTATTTTATTCCCTTAGTGTATTCCCTAAGAATTGATGTCAGCTTATTATCCAGGATTCCTGTAGACCCATATTTATTGCAGCACTAGTCTCAATAACCTAGTTGTGGAATCAGCTTAGGTGCCTAACAATGATCCATTGATAAATAGATAAAGAAAGTGAGGTACATACAACATAATATTACTCAACCATACGGAAGAATAAAATCATGTTACTTGCTGCAGGAAAATGGATGGAACCAGAGATCACATTAAGTGGAACAGGCCAGACCCAGAAAATCTAATACAGCCTGTTTTCTCTATTATGTGGGATCTAAAAAAAAAACATTTTTAAAATGACTTGACAAGAAAGTAGACAGACTATTAGAGAAGAGGAAAAGAATTGGAAGACTGGGAGATAAGGGAAAATCAGGGTACGGGCGGGTGAAACAAAGCATGTTATATGCATGTACAAATATGCTAAAATAAAACCCACTATTTTGTATAATTAATATGTACTAATGAAATAAACTTTAAAAGATAAGATAAATTTTATCAAAAGACTTTGCCCTGAAAAAAGAAAAATTAAAAGAATTAAAAGATATACACTGACTGACAGAAAATGTTCACACATGCCAAGAAATAGATTTAATTCCTGAAAATATTATAATTATAACAAGAATCAATTTAGTAGGCAAAATATAAGAATATTCATTTCACAAAAGATGTAAATAGTTAGCTAGTGCATGAAAATGTTCTAAATGCTCAATATATTCAAAAATATTAACTGAAATTACTTGGTGTTGATGAAGGTGTTGAAGGAAGACTACACTAAACCTGGAAATGTGAAATGGAATATTCTTTCAAAATAGGAACAGAGTGGAAAACAGTCGCCTTTTCTTTATGTATTTATCAAAGATATACAAAACATTACATAATGTTCATTCAATGGATATTACTCAGAAATAAAGGCATTGAACAAGAGATATATAGAAAAATGTGAATAAGTCTCAAAATCATATTCTTATTAAAATATCTAAAGTCTGCCTTGGCAGGCGTGAGGTTGTGAGTTCAATCCCCGGTGCCGCAAAAAAATAAATAAATAAATAAAATAAAATATCTAAAGTCTTAGACCCAAGAGTACATACGGCAATGATTCCATATTTTATCTATCTATTGATCTATCTATTTAGCTATTTCATTCCCCTGGTATGCACGTACATTTTTTAAAGAGACAAAATATAACAAGATCTGTCTTTGACAAGGACAAACTCAGGACACCAGGACTGATGGATTCCATAGAGTCATAAGGAAATTTTGGGGTTGTTAAAATGTTTCAGATCTGGATTATTGTGATGGTTTCACAGATGTGTGAACATATACAAAATGGTTGCCATTTAAAACTATATAAATAAAGCTGACTATAATTATATGTGTGGCAACGCTGAAATGTGGTACAACATGGATGAACATAAAGAATAGTGTTTTTTGTTAAATAACCTCAGCACAAAAAAAAAATATTGCATAATTTCACTTGTGTGGGCTACCTGGAGAACTTACAATCATAAACATGAAAAGTATAGTGGAAGTTCCAAGGCCTGGGGAAGGAAGGGTGTGTCAGCTTTCCATCAGGGACAAGAATACCTGAACCATCCAACTCAAGGAGAAGAGGTTTATTTTTGGCTCACAGTTTCCTAATTTTCAGTCCAAGTTTGACTGGTGGCACGGGAGCAATCATAGTGGAAAAGCACAGCAGAAGAAAACTGATCAAATCATAGTATCCAGGAAACAGAAATAAAGGAAAGAGTTGAGATGACGGAGCTAAGGAAAAGATACAGTCTGGTCATGCCCCCATGACCCACTTCCACAACCCTGCCCCACCTCCTAACAGTTCATTCAACTACAAATTCATCAATGGATTAAGCCATTGATGAGAGTATCCTTGCAATCCCAATACCTCTCAACGAATCTCTGATTTTGCAATCAAGATTAATTGGCACTGAAGGCAACGGAAAGTTGTTATTTAATGTGTTTACTCATTCAAAACTATAAGAGTTCTAGAGATGGGTGATAAGAATAACTGCACATTGTGAGTGCACTCAGTACACTTGAACCATACACTTAAAAAAGGTTAAATGATAATATTTATATGTATTTTATGATAATGAAAATAATCATATCTGGTGACACTGGGATAGTTCATTACAATGAAAGACTCATTATGTTGTCTATTACTACATTTTGAAGTATACTTCTAATGGGGGAAGTTTTCATTCTGTTCACCAATAAGAATTTAATCTTTTGCTTTCAATTTAACATATGTGATTGTTAACTATCACATGTGTGACTCCATATATCCCAAGCTTTGTTTTGTATACACATACTTCTTTAACCACATACTATACTTCTTTTGCCAGGCAACCTGCAATACATCTGACCTTGTACCTTTTCATCGATGCAATATACTTTGCCATGATACCAGATGAATTATTGTAGACACATATAATATTTTGGAAGTCATGCCTACATGTAATGGCTTGCAGTTTCATAACTACACAGGAAATTGATTGCAAATCTCCTAGGAATATGCTACCAAACTCAAGCCAAATCATCCTCAACTTATGTTCCCCTTTCTGACAGTGACTTCTGTATGTCGTCAGAGGAAGGGAAGTGAGCTAGAAGAGACATCACAGTAGGAAAAAAAAATTAGCCAATAATTGTTAAATATGCTAAATACATTTTTAAAAAATATTTGTTAGCATGATAACATATTGTTAACAGTCAAAATTCTTTGGAAGGGGCATTTTTCAGGTGAGGGATCTAAAAATGTAAGTTTCATTACTTGGCCCCCATCCCAATATTCTTTTGACCTTGCCAAAGTTGATGTGTATACCCACACACTGGAAGTTTGTGAAAGGAAAGTCTTGGGATTCTAAGAGGAGGTTTATCAATGAAGTAAAAATATTAGCAGCACCTATGATGGATTAGAAAGTAGATGTCCTTTTTTCCATTTATAAACACCAAAGAGGACACTGAGAATCTCTGTCTAGTTGAACAGATTATGCCCCAGTATTTATAAAACTTGACCTGTCCATTAACCTGGAAAGTTAGGAGTTAGATTTAAGATTACTTAAAATACTTACATACAACATTGAAGTCTGTAAATGTTAACTGACACTCACAAAATAAGAAATGAAGCAAACATATCCCCAATGTTTATATGAACCAATGCCAGCAAAAGTCATCTTATCCCTTCTCTTTGTGAAATAATGCTGAGAACAAGTTAAACTAACATTCCCCTCTGCTCTAGCAAATGCTTCCTTCTAAAGGACAAGACTATGACTCACCTAAACAGCTTTCTTGGAAGAATTTAATTCATTAAGAATCATTTCAATAAACTTTCTTCATGGTGCCCACACATCCAAAGCTGGTAGAACAAAAACTACTCAGTATAAACTGCTTTCCTACTTTCTAGATCACCCTAAAACCACGGTGCTCAGATTGAAATCTGATTAACATTTGCCCTTGGTTTTTCTTTCTGAGACATGGACAAAATTTTATGAAAATCGTGTTCTTCCCTCCTTAAAAAAAAAGTCTACAGCCTTGACTTTGCTTTTCAACATGTTTTTGTGGTAGTCTTTGGGGGAATTGTCAGCTGGTACAAGAAAAAGCAGGAGACAAATGACAGAAGGTAGAAGGTACCCACGAAGTCTCAGGTCCTAAACTATCGCATTAAGATATTTGTTTTAATATTCTCTCATGAAAGAACTTGACTTGCATGGCAACCACACATAAATCAGGATACTAATTCTGCTTAAAATTTGTATTTATTTATTTTTATTAGTAAAAATGTTTACCATACATGCAGATTACAATAATTTTGAGCAGTGGGTACATGTACATGTACATAACACAACTTGTTTCTATTTTAAATTCTTTTCCTTCCACTTCCCCTCATTTCTCCAATTCTCTTCTTCCTATTTTCATTCTTTTTTATTATTAATCTTAGCTCATGTTTATGGCACATACTATCTACACCCAGTGAGGTTATTAGGGTCCTGTACATAGCATATCTTTATTCTATTTATTTCTCTTTTAAGTACAGTTATGAACTTTGCATTTTTGTGGTAGCACAATTTTACCAAACACGTTTATTGGAATGTAAAAACTCTTCTTGTGGTACTTCTTATTAAATAAAAATGAAGGCTATTACAGAAATCAAATATGCATTAACTTTTTTCCCACTTTCCATTGTTGATTAGCTCTATGAAAATTATTTTACCTCTGTTTTAGTTTCCTCATCTGTATAATCATAATAATCTCTGCCTTCTAATTATGCTGAAAATGTAGTATAGTGCATAATTACAGTTTTAGCTGCAATCATTCAATAGTATTCTATACTAAAACAAGTTACTATTACAAAGTAATGCTTCTTACTCCCAAATGATTAATGATGACACTTTCTGCTTTGTTGAAATGCGGCTTTAGTAAGTACCGGGAAAAACAACTTAAAGCTATTTTAATTAAACATTGAATATTCAGAACTGAAAGACATCTGTTTTGTAAAGCTATTTGTATACCAGAAGAATAGAATTCACAAACTGTAATTAGCTAAAGGTCAAGCATAAAATGAATCAGTTCATAAATACTAATTAGTGTTTTACCAGTGATTGCATGAGAACATTCATGGATGTAAAATTAAATAATAGAGATTAAAAATGAAGAGTGTGGGTAGATTTAATAATATATTCCTCCCACTCCAATCAGAATTTCTGACTATTTTATCTCTCAAACACAATAAAAGAGACTTTTCTTTCTCTGTATTTTTCCTCTCTTTTTTCTCTTATGAATAGGACTGTTGATACAACTGTTACCAAATTTACCTTAAAACTAAGTAGGAAATAATAATTGAGAGGGAAAATGGTATTTTAATATAAATTAAAAAGCTTTTCACCTGTTATGTACCACATTACAAAGAAGTACTTTGCTCCAGAAAACAATGGGCTCTGCAATACAGTTTTCCAATTAAATTCATCATTCTCCCAGATCTTGCTTTCAGGCTGACAAGTGCATTTGTACTTAAGGTCATTTGCATATATGATTTTAAAATTATGTCAGAATAATAAACTTTTTTAGAGACTATCTTATTTGTGTGGTCCAGTATGTTGACACCAACACCACAAGGTACAAACACAGCCAGTACAGAGAGAAGCATATATATACTTCTTTCCTTGAAGGAACCATAAAAATTGAGCTCTCAAATGTTGTATATATAGTTATAAATGATAGACGTTCTTTGAGAAAAAAAAGAAAGAAAAATATTGATTCTTTCAGGATCACTTTAATTGGTATAATAACTTTATCTAATGTTTCCCAGTATTAAACCTAGCCCTCCCCAGTTTTACTTTTAAAAACAGTTTTAGACTTACAAAATAGTGAAGCTGATTCTGCAGTTCTCATATAATTCTCACCACCACATACACAGTTTCCTCTACGAAAATTGTATACAGTTGTGCTTTATCAGTGAACCAATACTGAGACACTTTTATTGACTACGGTCCAAAATTTCAGGTAGCTTACTTATTGTGTTGTACAGTTCTGTGCATTTTACTAAATCTAAATCATCATCTATGTACAATCACATATATATGCAGAATAGTTGCACTATTCTAATAACCCTCAGGTTTCACTTATTTATCCTCTTCTCCTTGAGCTCTTTGTCACTGGTGGTCTTGCTGCTACCTCTATAGGTTACATTTTCCATAGAATTGGAATCTTAGTTTAGGTAACATTTTCATGCTGCTTTCTTTTCAGTTAGCAATTATTTTGCAGTGTGTGTGTTATGATAACTAATTTCTTCTCACTACTGAGTAACATCTTAGTGTATAATCGCACCACAGTACCTATCTATTCAACTACTGGCAAACATCTTAATTGCTTCCAATTTTGGCAGTTATAAATAAAGCTGCTATAAATATTAGCAAGCAAGTCTTTGAGCAGACAATCATTTTCAACTGAGTTGAATTGACTATGTGGAATACTATGTTTAACTTTGTAAGAAACTGCTAAACTATCTTCCAAAGTGACTATACCAGTCTCCATACCTAATAGCAATGTGTAGGAGTTATTTTTGCCTTGCGTCCTTGAAAGTATTTGCTGTTGTCAGTTAACTTTATTGTGCTTTTGTTTTGTTTTGTTTTGTTTGGAATTCACCCCTTCAAATAGCCATGTAGTAGTGTAGCTTTATTTTCACTGACAAATTTCCTGATAACCTATGATGAACAGTTTTTGCATGTGTATTTGTCACTTATGTATCTTTTTGAGCCAGTTCTCTCTTAAGATCTTTTCTTCATATTTTAATTGGGTTTTACCATTGAAATGTGGGAGTCTTTTGTATATTTTGGATATAACTCTTTTAGCATGTAAGTGTTTTGCACATATTTTCTTCCAGTCTGTCTGTGACATTTTCAACCCCAGAGAATTTTTTAAAATTTAATGAAGCCTGATTTATCTATTTTTTTCTTTCATGCATCATGCTATTTAATATACATAAAAATTTATCTCCAAAAATGAGACCACACAGATTTGATTCTCTCTTACTGTCCAGAAGTTTTCTAGTTCTGAATTTTATATTTAGGTTTGCAATCTATATAGAGTTAATATTTTAAAATTGATTTCAGATTATTCTAGCACCATTTGTTAAAATTGTTCTATTGACTTCTCTTTAGTCTTTTCCCAAGGATCAGTTAAATATACTTTCGTACACTTACTGTAGGGTCTTTATTATTGTGTCCCATTGATGTGCTTGTCTACTGTTTCAGAAGTCCCATATAGTCCTTATTAGTAAAAGTTTTTAGGTTTGAAGTCAAGTATTGTCAGTCTTGAGACATTGTTCTTGCTTTACAATATTTTGTTGACTCTTCTGCTATTCTCTAGAATCAGTTTTCCTGTGTTGATAATTTGTTGAAATTTTAATTGAGATTCCATATAGATACTGAATATCCCTAGCCATGAATGTGGGGTATCTCTCTAAGTAAGTCGTCTCTTTCCCTGGTTTAAGATTTTTCTTTGTCTTTAATTTTCTTCAAATTGAATATGACATGGATAGGAACAAATTTACTGGAAGGTATTGTTGGTGGTTTCCATGAGCTCAGGTCTATGTCCTGACCTACGGTAGGTTTATGTCTGCCATAAATGTTGAAAAATTTAGAGCTATTAGTACTTCAAATTTTTCTTCTTGTACTTTATTATTTTTCTCTTTCTGACATTTGAATTATGCACGTATTACATCATCTGTACTTATCTGAGACCCGTTATGGGCTAGTAACTGATAAAGAACAAACAAAACATCTACAGAACAAATAAACCAGAGTTATCAAATGAACTAAATAGGTGTGGAAGAAAAAGAGCTTAGCCGGGCGTGGTGGCACAAGCCTTTAACCCCAGCACTCGGGAGGCTAAGGTAGGTGGAGCGTTGTGGGTTCAAGGCCGGCTTGGGCTACAACGTGAGCACAAGGGAGACCTGAGCTACACAGTGCGACCCTGCCTCAAAAATCTAGGGCTGGGAGTTTGGCTCAGTGGCTTAAGTGCCTGTCTGGCAGAAGCGAGGTTGTGAGTTCGATCCCCAGTGGCGCAAAAGGAAAAAAAAGAAAGAAAAGAAAGAAAAGAAAATGAGCTTAAAGTGGTCCATTTTGAAGATGAAATAGTTGAACTATGAGTGGAAATTCCTGACAATCTTCTAACTGCTTAAAAAAGTTCATGCATTTGGAGGGTCTCTGAGGAGACAAGGCCTTCAAAGGAAAGATACGAGTAGTAAGAGAGCCATTGTAGAATGTAAATGTGTGTAGGGAAAGGGTGAAGAAAACTATATATATTTTTTTAGCTAAAGCTAAGTGGATACATAATAATGTAATTGCAAAGTCACACGGAGTCACTATAAGAGAAGATCTACTTCTCGGGAAGTTCCAGAGTAAAGAATAGCCAGTTGTATGAAGAATCAAAATCAAACTAGGAGGGGATTCTTATGAAGAAATGATGAAGCATTGAGTGATATCCAGCAAAAGACTGTGCCTCCTCCAGTTCTTGGTCAATGAAGAAAAGGAGGAAGAAACCACTTGGAAAGTATAATTTAAAATGTTTAGGCACTTTGTATGGGTCTCTCCAACAGATACTCAGGATTGCAAGACTGCATTAGAGCTTTGCTTTTCCTGTTCTTTCTGGAATCCATTCTTTGGGTTTGGACAAATATACACATTTCTCACAGATGTAGGACAGAATAGGAGTTCTAAGAAAAGAAAGAAGAAAGAGGCAGAAACTAAGAAAACAACATATGGAGCATGGAAGGTGATTTTGTGTCTTGTATTCCAGACTGATGTTTATAGTTTACTTCAAATGTTAGCATAATAATGTATCCAGGCACACATGGGCAGATATACAGATATTCTGAAGTGCAAATACAATTATAAATTATCTAGTTGAGACAATTTATTTTAGGGCTAAAGGCAATGTGGTTTAGAGAGATTAAAAGAACTAT